>VMDO01005831.1:0-107171 GCA_007922755.1 Pedetes capensis | reverse complement strand
TTAGGGAAAATCATTTATTTAGATCTTTATCACATACTATATTCTAAAATGCAATATGGAAGGATTAAAGAGTTAAAGTCAAAAACTTCAAAACTGTAAAGAACATTAAGAATGAAAATTTGTCTAATTTCAGACTGGTAAAAATTTTAATGAACAAAAAGAAAAAAAATGATATCTTAGAAGACTGATAGATTTTTCTGCATTAAAATTTAAACATGAAAGTCTGAAAATCATAAACAAAACTAAAAATGAATATCAAACCAGGAAAAAATATTTATGACAAATATAGCAAACAAAAAGGAAAGATGCTTAATGTATGAGACACTTTTACATTTTAATAAATGAAATAATAATAGCACAAAAGAAAATATAGGCAAATACCTAGATAGGAAATTAAAAAGGAAATGTAAAAATAATAAAAATGTATTTTTAAATGCATATCCCCCTCAGTAATGACAAATATGCCATCTAAAAACAATAATATTTTACCTACCAAATTAGCCAAGAACAGAAACTGAAAAAATAGAAATTGGATTAGGAATTTAAGAACTCAGATAAACAATCTAACTTTGAAAATGTCTTGATCTTTCTCAGATTCTTTATTGCATTCTGCCCAGAGTTGCTTTGTAATATGTATATGCTGATTCGATTGATCCCACATAACCATTTTCCCCTCCTGATTTAAGTCAGCCTGACATTTGTTTCAGCTGCTGCTGGAGCAGCCAGAGGCACCAGGCCAGGAGATGACATCATTCAAAATCAAGTGTCACAGCTCTGTGCTGACCAACATTTATTTGTAGAGAAATGCACAGGAGAAAGCTGAACTCAAATTACACACAGAGAAAGCATAGTTTAAAACGTATATTTAATCTTTTGCATGATTTATTGAATAAGTTACAAAATTATCTTATACTTAGGTCATTTTCAATTTGCACCAATAGGTGTGCACATGTGTGCATGTGAGCATGTGTATGTATAGCAGAGGAGAGTATTATATGTGGTAGAGCCCAGAAGCATTTTTTAAAAAATCTTAATTGGCTTCATTTTCTATTCTAGAATGAGATAGCACAGAAGCATTTTTATCACTGTCCAAAAGCCAGGAAGTAGTGATACAGTTGACCTAATGAAACTGCTTTCAATGTTAATTTGTTGTTGTTGTTAGGTGCCGTCCAGTCGGTATCCGACTCATAGCGACCCTCATGGGGTTTTCAATGGCTCATAGGGTATTCAATGGCTGACTGTTTCAGGATTGCCTTGGGAGTGGATTGCCAGGTCCTTCTCCCATTTTTGTGGTGCTGGGAATTGAACTCAGGACCTCAGAGACTGCAGCACAGCGCTCTCCCAACTGAGCTAAATCCCAGCCCGTTCAATGTTAATTAGCCAGTAATTAAAGAGCACTGAGAAAATCCAAGGACTGGAAGGAAATACCATAACGAAAATAGGTAAAGTAGGATGGAAGCTCATACTTAATAAGAAGGGCTTGAAAAAAAGCTGAAATCACTAAGACGGAAATACCACTTTGTAGAGGAGTGTCTGGCGTTTGATTCCTTGGCCTCTTTTCCAGCATTTTTCTTGTCGATGATGTCACCTAATCCATGGCTGTGTGGGTTTAGAGCTTCTGCTCACCTGTGCCTTCCCCTTCACTATCTTCCCATCAAATAATATCCTTATACGTAAGGATATATATGAAGAGGGACTCAACTCCTATCCCCAGAATTTATTTATAGTACATTGTGTATTTATTTTTACATGTTCAAACTTTAGTCACCTTCAAAATACTCTCTGCTTCATGCAATACACCTACCAGGACTTTTTTCCACTGCTCAGAACAGGTTTCCAACTTGTTAATTTTGAGGCCTTTTAGCACTTCTGCTGTTTTTACTTCACCTCATCCATATTGGCAAAACATTTTCCTTTGAGAATTTTTTTCATCTGGGGAAAAAAAGTCTCACGGGGTGAGATCGGGAGAATAGGGAGGATGGGGCACAAGAGTCATGCCAGTTTTGGTCAAAAACTGCTGAACACTCAGCGCCATGTGGGCAGGTGCACTGTCATGGTAGAAGAACCAGTCACTTGTTTGCCCCCGCACAGGACATGTCTTCTGCAAATAGCTATGCAACCTTCTTGAAACTTCCAGATAGTAAAAACTTTGGTTGACCATTTGACCTGGAGGAACAAATTCTGAATGCACAATTCCTCGCACAGCAAATAAACAGCTGATTATTGTTTTCACATTTGTTTGTTTTGGGTGGGTCCCATCTTGTACATGAATATATATAAATATGTAATGTTTAATTAGGCGTAGTACACAATGTACATGCCTTCTTTTCTTCTTTCTTTCTTCCTTTCTTTCTTTCTTTCTTTCTTTTTTGTTGTTGTTGTACTGGGAGCGCTAAACTCAGAGCCTCACACATACTTTGCAAGTACTCTATCCCTGAGCTGTACCTCCAGACCCTTTTTAAAATTTTTACCTTGAGATAGATTCTTGCTAAATTACTCAGGCTACCTCTGGCCTCAAACTTGCAATCCTCTTGCCTCTGGGATTACAAGCATGAGCCACTGCCCCTGTCTATATTCAATGTTTTTAAATTGTATCTGTTATCACAAAAATAATGTGTTTTATAGAAAAATTCAAACTACAAAATACAGAAAACAAAAATTCTCACACCTACCTTTATCCCTAATTCTCTATTAGCAGTTTGGTGTAGATATTTTGTTAAATACAAGGTATGTTAAAATAACCTTACACAAAATTGATTAATGTGATATTAGCATGTGCTTAGCAAATACAGAAAATAGACTATCATATCACAGTGTTCAAAATACCTCAGTGACAGAGCATTAGTTTAATATCCGTGTGTGTGTGTGTGTGTGTGTGTGTGTGTGTGTGTGTGTGAGAAACAAGGGAGAAAATGTAACAATCTATGCCTTAGAAGGATTTCAGACTCAGAGTATTTTCCCTGGGGAGATTTTCTGTTGGAACTCAAGAGGATAAAATAGTGGTTATTCTGAATCTCAATCACCCTTACACAGACTGTAAATGGGTGGGTCTTGGGTATGCAGAAGGAAAGATCTCCTTGGGACATGTGGCAGGGAGGCATGGATAGGCAGTATGGAAGATGCAGCGCAGAGCTGAACTGAAGTGCCCTTAGAGAGGCAAGATGGTGGCCCAGCTAGACCTTTCTCTTCTTTCCTAACTGATGACAGTAGAGGCAGTGACAAAACCCTTGGCAATGTGTTGGATCCAGGCACCAGCTTCAGTCCCACCTCTACCTAGAAAATCAGCCAGAACTGGCCTTTTGCACATAATATAGGGGAGAAGTGCATTCTTGTGTTGAAGGCATCAGTGAACAAGACAGGCTTCTGATTAGAGTCTCCAGGTTTTGTGGTTTAAGCAGTGAAAGCCACTGAGCTCAGTTATACATTCTGGAGGAACCAGCTCTTGTCACAGACATGGAGTTTTCCAGGCTCAGGGGGTGCTTCTGAGTTCTGACTCCATGAGCTCCACAAGAGCAAATAGAGTGGGGATGGGGATGTCAAAGTGTCTTGGGAAATATTGGACTTTTTTTTTCTCAGAGAGTAGTGGGAATATAAGAAGGAAATTCTCATAAGGAGTTGACATGTAGGCTCAGTGGTGTTTACTCTAAGTAGTAAAAAGAATGTGACCTCATTTTGCATTCCAGTCTAATAAGATGAACCCATCAGGGAGAAAAGATATTAAGTACATTTATATTTATATACACACATATCAATGAAATTATACATATCTATAATATAAATGGGCTGGGATTTAGCTCAATTGGTAGAGTGCTGCTCTGCAGTCTCTGAGGTCCTGGGTTTAATTACCAGCACCACAAAAATGGGAGAAGGACATGGCAATTCACTCCCAAGGCAAACCTGAAACAATCAGCCATTGAAAACCCCATGAGGGTCACTATGAGTTGGACACAACTCAACAGCACCTAACAATAACAACAACATAATATAAACGTTTATTGAATAAAAATGTCTCTATTCTACAGTTGGTTTTATTTGCTTGTCAATGTGATATACCTTTAATGCTATATGTATAATAGATTTACCTCATTCTTTTTAGTTGCCAAATTATCTTTCATGGAATGGATATACCACAATTTCATGCTATAGCCTGCTATTGATAGCTATTTGCGCTGTTTCCAGTTTTTCACTATTATAAACAATGTCTCCACATCTCATTTCTCTAACAATAGCTATTACTAACTGTTTTGCAAAGAATGTTTGCAATTTATTATGGTGATAAATCTGGGAACCTCAGGATCGATCCTCTAGAAGAATTTTAGTAACCAGATAGTGAGGGGGAGAAATAAATGGGAGGCAGAATGAACCTTCCTGGAACTACAGACATCAGAAAATTAGTCAAATTTTGATACTAGCAATCACTCTGCCTTATCTTCCTGCCTCTTGGGCTTTCCTGAAGCGTTCTCTCACTTTGCAAAGCTACTCAGCAAGGCTGTGCAGGGCTCATCCTGTACAGGTCCAGACAAGAAGCTATGTGGGCATGGAAGCTCTGTCTGCATGCTTCAGACCAACTTGATAGACTTCCTGTGGCCTCAGTCCACCCGAGGGAAGGAGCATTTTTTCTAGTTTGTACAAAAGCATACCAAGCAGGGGGTAGATTCTGTCCATGGGATCAGTGGTTGGTCCTTGAAGACTTGGCTTTCAATTCAGTATTCCAGTTGATGATTATTTACATCCAATTCTACTTGTCACCATTCTACATTCAGTTGAGTAAGAAGCATCTGGCCCTAGGCTGGAAGCCTAGAGTGCTGAGCCCATATTTCTACCCTGCTGTTATCTATGTAATGTTGATGTGTGACGGTGTACAACGTGCTAACCTTTTCTGGGACCCAGCTTTATCAGAACCTCTGAGGTCTCTTCCAGCTCTAAAATGAACATAAGTCTTTGTGGCATCGAGGTTAGAGATATTGGCATTGCTGAATTTGTTCCAAACCTGTGAGGTGATAGCTGTGGTTGCCATGAGCTTCTGTGCTATTTGTTCAATCTCAATTCCTTCTGTAGCTTTCAGGATGTTTGGCTTAGGGAAGCAGTAGCAGCCTACTGAACGTGGATGCGTTGTCCATCCTGGAGGCTGTGCGGATGCTGCTGTCAGTGCTAGTGGCCATGGCACTAGAAGTCTGAGCAAGACTGCTCCCTTCCACACACTTCCTCCCCTCTTCAGTTGCCTCCTTTTCTGGTTGAGAAGCAGAAGACATACAGGGCATTTCTGACACAGGTGAGCAGATAGGAGCATCAGTCATAGAGGAAAACCCAGACTGGTTTCACTGTATAACACTGCTACTTCACGGCCAGATATCCTATGACCTGGGAACATCCTTCTGGGGCCTCTGGCTTCCCTACTAACTGGTACTCAGATGGCTGCAGGGCTCCGTTCAGAGGTGGGAACATCATCAATCTCAGGTTGTGTATTCTGACTTTCCAGATTCATATCAGGTTCTGGAACTACCTGGATTTGCTGGATATCGTGTGGCAGTGTTGTTGATCTCCTGCACTGCCCTGGAAGAGATGCTTTAAGCCTTGACCAACCACATTGCTGTTCTACAAAGCATATGGGTCATTTTAGACAGTGTGTATTCTGGTTCTGTCTGCTTTCTGCTCTATATATCTGAAAAGCAGAAAATGTGGCAATTTCTACTTTGACAAATCTCCTCCTCTCATTAATGAAAAGCTCCCACTAAACTACCCATCCTTGACACAGGACACTACACCTGGTCTACACCTCCATGCCCCACCAACATACTCTCCAGTTCTTTACGACATATGCAACCACATATACATATGTTGTTGTTAGGTGCTATGGAGTCATGTCCGACTCGTAGTGATCCTCATAGTGTTTTCAATAGCTAATTGTTTCATTATTGTTTCAGGAGAGAGTTGCCACTTTTTTCTCCCATTTTTGTGGTGCTGGGGATTGAACCTAGGGCCTCAGAGACTGTAGATTGATACTCTACCAACCGAGCTGAACCCAAGCCTCATATATATATGTAGCTACACACACACACACACACACACACACACACACACACACACACACTTTTTTTATATATAGATAAGGTCTTGCTATGTAGGATGGCTTTGAACTCAAAGATCCTCCTGCTTCAGCTTCCCAACAGCTGGAATTATAGGCATGTGCCGCATCACCTGGCA
The DNA here is from genome assembly GCA_007922755.1 of Pedetes capensis. Taxonomy (NCBI): domain Eukaryota; kingdom Metazoa; phylum Chordata; class Mammalia; order Rodentia; family Pedetidae; genus Pedetes; species Pedetes capensis. The sequence goes on along the minus strand of VMDO01005831.1, from coordinate 100,967 downwards.
CAACACAGTACATGTTTGACATTGACCATCACCTTGTAACTTTTCATCTTAACTCAGTGAAATAATTAGTGCTCTTGAATGAAGCAATAAGTACCCTTCTGCTAATGTCCTAGCTGTGTGATTGTGTGACTAGATTGTATTTGGCATTAGTAACAAGAAACAACAAGCCACACACACTAATTGTAAAGTTTAAGATCTGTTTTGATTTCATGCAACTAATGTGGTAAAATAAATTGAAAATAGTCTTGGCTCTGACTCTTCCACTAACTGTGTAGCCTTGAAAATGCTACTTTATCTTTCAGGGTTTCAATTTCCTCATTCACCAAAGCAATATCATTTATGTCTGCTCCATGGGCCAAATACCATGTTAATCTCAGGTACAAAAAATGTGGTCCAGACCCTGTTGATAGAGAAGATGGACAAAAATAAAGAAAAATAGAACAGGAAGGAGGGAAGGAAGGAAGGGACAAAGGAATAAGGGGGAAGGAAAATAGAAAAGGAGAGAAAAGAAGAAAGAATAGAAGAAACAAGTAAATACATAATCACAAACTTTAATACCAAACAAATGTTTCTCAAAGTTTTTATTATGACTCGACCAAGGCAAATCTAACATAGCAACCTGATCTGCAAGGCTCTGCGTGGCTCGACTATGATGACCTGCAACTCTCACATAGCACTCTGCCCTTGATCATCCTAGTCTCGCCACTGTAGATCATATTAACCCCACATCCAACTCAGTCTTGGCACTTGCTGCTTTCTCTGCTTGAAACATTTCTCCCCATATCCCCAGATGGCCTGACCTTCATTTCATTCATATCTTTGTTCAAGGACACCTCTGTATAAAATAATTCTATATCTCCCAGGGCCCTCCTGTCTTATTCTGTTTCCTTTTCTTTTCTTAGCATTCACTTCCTCCTGCAACTGTATGCCTTTTCATTTGTTCATCTGTCTCATGAATGTAAATTCCATGGCAAAGATTCTGTCTTATGAATTTCTACATTCATAGCTCCTGTCACTAGGCCTGAGACATAGCAGGAGTTCAGGTAATACTTGTTAAATGAATATGGTGGGGAGGGTGAGAGTTAATGTGGAATTGGTCTTGTTGGAACATTGGGGTAGGAAGAAAAGTCCTGTGCCATTCTTTCTCCAGGTAGCCCCTGAAGAAATTTCCATGTCTAATACTCTGGAAGTTCATGAATCCTTGCATCAGAAAAGAGGTTTTATATGTTCAACTTCATTCCTTATTCATTTTTTAATCTCCAAAATATGTATTTTTTGCTTTATTTTTTATTAGTATTTTAATAATACACATGATGGGATACAGAGTGATAATTCAGTTCACATATCTATAATGCAATTTTCCAGTCAGGATTATTTACACTTCCAATCTTTGAACATGTCATAGAACAAAGTAAACAAAAAAAGGGAAATTTTTGATTAACATGTAATGACAGTTGTAGTTTTGATTTGCATTTCCCTGATGGATAGTGATATTGAACATTTTTTATGTATTTATTGGCCATTTGTATTTATTTATTTATTTTTTTTGAGAACTATCTGTTCAGTTCCATTGATCATTTATGTACTGGATTATTTGTTACTGTGGTATTTAATTTCTTGAGTTCTTTGTATATCTTAGATATTAATTCCTTATCAGATGTATAGGATGCAAAGATTTTCTCCCATTCTGTAGGCTCCCTTTTATTGTTTCCTTTGATGTAAAAAAGATTTTTAGTTTATGTAATCCCATTTGTTGATTCTTGGTGCAGTTTCCTGTGCTATTGGAGTCTTGTTAAGGAAATATTTGCCTATGGCTAAATTTTGGAGTATGTTCCCTGTATTTTTTTCTAGTAGTTTTAGGGTTTCTGGTTTTATGTTAAGGTCTCTGATCCATTTTAAGTTGATTTTTGTACAGGTTGGCAGACACAGGTCTACTTTCATTCTTCTACACATGGATGTCCAATTTCCCAGCACCATTTGTTGAAAAGACTATCTTTTCTCCAATGTACGCCTTTGGCAACTTTGTCAAAGATCAGGTGACTATAGTTGCATGGGTATATATTTGGGTCTTCCCTTCTGTTCCATTGATCTTCATACCTATTTTTGTGCTAGGATCAAGCTGGTTTTGACACTATGGTCCAGTAGTATAGTTTGAAGTCAGGTGTTGTGATGCCTCCTGCACTGATTTTGCTGCTTATGATTATTTGGGCTATCCAAGGTCTTTGTGTTTCCATATGAATTTTAGGATTTTGTTCTATTTCTGTGAAATACACCATTAGAGTTTTGATAGGAATTTCATTGAATCTGTAGATTGCTTTTTATAGTATAGCTATTTTCACAAAATTAGTGCTTCTCCAGTGTTCTCTTTCTCCATGACCCAATTATTCTCTGAGTCCAGATGTTGTACCCTGTCATAGAAGGGAGAAAATATTCATTGAGCACCTCCCATGTGCCAACACTGTGTACACATCATCCATATAATCCTCACAGTAATTTTATGAGGTAGATCCTATCATTAGTTCCACTTTCCGCTTAACAATGAAAAGAATACTGTCCTATGGTCACAGAGGTAGTGAATGGAAGTCAGAATTCAAACTCATATTTCTAGAACTGTCAACTCATGCCTATCCACTCTGGTGAGGTGAGTGAAGCAAGGATTTGGAGAATGGGACATAATAGAAAATTCATCTGTGCCTTCCAACTCTATTTTATTGTGGGAAATCAGAGGCTATTTTAAATACTCAGAGGTATTTTGTTATCTCTATAAACATGACTTTTAGTAAAAGTTGTGCATCAGAATCACCTGGGAAACATCTTCATTATACACACGTCTGGGATTCACCTCCTGGAAGACTTGTTAACAAAAGAATAGAGTGTGTTAACCTTTTAATTCCTAGAAAATATACTAAATCAAAAGAGGGTGATGATTAATTAAGCTCAAAATTAATATATTGAAAAAGATAGATTTTAATTAATTTAAGGTTATTTCTGTATCTTAACCATGTTAGGAAATCTCAATAGGATGGCATTTTGTTTTATTATTTGTAAGAAAGGTTGTCTAGGCTTCTATCAACAGCTATACTCAAATAGTTGTCCTTTTTCTTGTCCTCAATTCAGTTCACTCACTCTTTTGAATGCCTGCTCTTTGAAAGGCTGTATTTTTATGAATGACATCAAGAAGAAAAGGTTAAGTTAAAAAACAAATTTAGCAAATATTTACTGGCTACTTAATGCTCTTGGGCGTCTGTATCCATGGGTTGTGCATTCATGGAGTCAACCAACCAAGCACCAAAAATATTAAGATAGGTTACTTCTCTATTGAACAAGTACAGATATCTTTCTTGTCATAGTTCTCTAAACAATACAGTATAACTATTTACATTGTATTAGATGTCATAAGTAATCTAGTAATTTAAATTACATGGGAGGATATTTATAGGCTATGTGCAAATACTGAGGAAAGTTAGAAAGGCAAGGAAAAATTTGGTGGCATGGGAAGGAAAGGGCTTTTCACCTAGGGATCTTGTTGAAGTCTTATTGCTTATTGGATGAAAATTCTAGCACAACCCAAAGAGGAAAGCTGTTGTGAGAACTGACTGCCCAGAATCCTGTGCTTCCTGGAGAACCTCATAAAACCACAGTATGGACTATGGTTAAAGTTAACATGCTTACATAATTTCCTGTGACTAGATGTAGTAAGAATTTCCTCGACTATCTCAATCTAGGCATTTGAAGAATATACCTTTTCCTACCTATAAATCTATACAATGCACCTTCTAGGACCTTGTTGAGCAATGTAACTTCAAAAGCCCCCAAATCACATAAATCCACTGAGAAAGGCACTCAAGTATGCCTCTCTCTCTCTCTCTCTCCCCATATATATATATATATATATATATCCATGCTTCACTCTAACAAGCATACTATCTCTTGCCCTTATCTAATAAACTCAGAACTCTTCTCCTTTCTCTGTGTCATCCTGGAATTGTTTCCTGCATCTGAAATGGACCCACCATTTCCCCTGAGTGGAGGTCCCAAGAAGGGGAATTCCTCAGGGAATGTGGTATCACTCGGGTACAGCACTACTAATGTCTGCTGATAATACTACACCATTTTATGTAAGTGACACGAGCATCCTCAGACTTTGGTATCCTCAGGGGGTGGATAGTCCTGGAACCAATCTCTTGTGCATACCAGCAGATGACTGTCTTTGTGAAATCCCATGCTAGGTAATATTGGTCTCTAAGGGAGAGAAAGGGAGTCAGATACAGGAAAGGCATTTCAGGAAAAGGGACTAGTTTATGTGACACAGCACAAAAGCAAAATAATTATTCAGAAATCTTGTTAGCTCTTTATTATTATAAATGTGATCAATTATATTTTCAATGTATTTATGTGTCTTGAAAACACACACATAAATTTCTTTCAAGCATAGACCCCATGAGTAGACTGTATTATTTGTTAATAATTCTTTGCTTATACTTGTCTATAGAGTATGCATTTCTAAATCCACTACATACATCTTTGTCAAGCTGACTTTGGGCTGTGGCCAATGGAAAGTGAAGAAACATACTCTTTGTGACCACTTGCATGGCTTTTCTAGTTACTGCCTTTTGCTTGAGAATAATATGTCTCAGAAGTGGGTGTTCGTGGTTCCCCTAAAATAAGAAGACACAGATAGCAGACCTGGAGCCAAATCCAGTGCTGCCCAGTGGCACCATGCAGAGTGACAGATCCATATTTTCTGTTCTCTTTATGCTGTAGTTTTGCAGGAAGCAATGAGTTTGAGGGGTTGGTTGAAGGAATGTTTACAAGTGTAGTAATTATCAATTGGTGCATAAAAATTATCTAAACTGAACAACTTAAAACAGCAACTTTGAAACTTTGAAGTGCTTTAAAACTTAAAATGCTTACTACAGGACCTGGCAGCTCTTAACCAAGAGGAGCTGTTATCATCCATCATTGATGTTCTCACCAGTGCTTAGGTGTAAGAGGAGGCAGCATCAAGTCTTGGGTGGAACATCAATCTTGGAATCACACAAATCTAGGTCCACATTCCTGTGCTTCCTAAGGTTAGTTGTATTTCTAACTTCCACTGCAGGAAGAAGAGCAGCCCTTCACTTCTGCCACACGCTTCTGAGAAAGTAGATGGGAACACATTAGAGATATTTGAAATCACCTAGAGAAATCCAGGGTCGGGATTTAGCTCAGTTGGTAGAGTGCTGCACTGCAGTCTTTGAGGTCCTGAGTTCAATTCCCAGCACTGCAAAAATGGGAGATGGACCTGGCAATCCACTCCCAGGTCAATCCCAAAACAGCCATGAGGGTCGCTATGAGTCGGATACCGACTCTATGGCACCTAACTACAACAACAAGAGAAAGAGGGTCGCTATGAGTCGGATACCGACTCGATGGCACCTAACTACAACAACAAGAGAAATCCAGGAGCCTGCAGCCGTAGCCCTGTGGCATCAGATCTTGGAAGCTAAGCAGGGTCAGGCCTGGTTAGTAGTTGGATAGGAGACCACCTGGGAACATCAGGTGCTGTAGGTTTGGGAGACAGACCCAACAACCCACGCTCAAAAAATCAATCCACTCAAAAATCAAATCATTGAAAACCCTAAGAACAGCAGAGAAGCACCGACGATAATGTTTTGCCTGTTGTACATAGGGTTGCTATCAGTCAGATACCGACTCCACAGCACCTGACGACAACAACAACAACAACAAGAGAAATCCAAGGCTGGATGGCAAAAATATTTTAGAAGCAAGGTTTGCAAACTGAAATGCCTGCCTGTAAGGTAGAGGTCATATAAACAAGTGAAGTAAGAGGCAGATAAGACTTGAGAGTCATCTAACTCCTCCCAGTATTCATGTGAGGACAGAAAAAGTCTTCAATGTTGGTGTTTTTGCTGGCTACTTGGTAAACCATACAGCTGTCCACAGCCATGCTGTGGCCTGCAAGATTCTTCAAGTGGCTTAGGGAAGTTGATGATCATTCTCCACTATGGAAGCTGTAGGGACTTCACTAAGTACATGAAAAAGAGAAGATACAAATCTGCTCTAAAAGCATCAGCATCTACTACATCAGTGAGGGGTTATTTTAAGATGTTGTTGCTGTTAGGTGCCATCGAGTTGGTATCCGACTCATAGCAACCCTCATAGAGTTTTCAATGGCTGAGTGCTTCGGGATTGCCTTGGGAGTGAATTGCCAGGTCCTTCTCCCATTTATGGGGTGCTGGGAATCGAACTCGGGACCTCAGAGACTGCAGTGCAGCGCTCTACCAACTGAGCTAAATCTCAGCCCCTATTTTAAGATGGCCATGCCAAACTTGCATGTCCAACTGTAGATGGTGCATTTGTGTATTACACCGTAACATACAATTTCTTTTTTATGCTGAGGAGGGCCTCATGCATTGCTTAGCACATAACTGATACATAACTTTTAATTGAGATTAAATAACTATTTTTCCTAAGTTAAACTCTGCTTTAATTCACCATTTTTGGTGTGTGGATAAAAATGAAGCAATGGTTATTACTCCATTGGCTCCATTTATAACAGAAAAATTTTATGTAAACATTTTATACTACTTTCAGCAAATGAGTCTAACTGAAAGTCAGTTGAGCTGATTCCAATATAGAGTTAATCATGTTTTCAACTCTTGGGATCACAATAAAGCTTTTGGAATTTTATTCTAGCAAAGGAAAACATTTGACATTACTATAAATACTATTACAAATTCAAGCAATATGTTCAAAATTGAAGATAAATTATTTGTTTTATGCTTTCTGTTATCAGGTTTTAGAAATGTTTATGCCTTTGGAGAACAATTTTGTCAATGAATATGTCTTACAATTGTATCAAAGTTTTAATAGTTCCTCTAAATTTTGGTTCCCTTTTATGTATAAATAATTCAAAATCTTCAATTATTCTTTGAGTACAACATAACAATTTAAACTGTGATGCTTTTACCAAGTTACAGTTATTGAAAATAAAGTTTCTATAGAGAAGCATTGATATGTATCCCTGCAAATGCTAGAGGTACTAAAAACTTAAATGAAAGAGTTTTAAACTCTGATTGTACTTTGGAATATCTCTACTTATGAGATTAATATCTTTTCCTTTTTTACAAAAAGTAGTAAAAACTGCATAACATAAAATTTACTATTTTGACCCTTTTTAAGTGTACAGTACAGTAATGTGAACTATATTCACATTGTTTTGCAACTAATCTCCAGACCTTTTCCATCTCACAACACTGAAATACCATAACCACTACATTAAACAATTCCCCATCTTCTTCCTACCTCTACCCCCTAGGAATAAATATTCTATTTTCTGTCTCTGTGAACATGACTACTTCATCTTTTGAATTATAGTGCTGGAGATGAATAATGAATATATCATGGACTGCCAAAATAACCAACAGATCTGTCCTAGAAGAAGTGTAACCAGAGTGCTCCTTGGAAGTAAAGAAGGATAGAATGCATCTTATTTGGAAATGTTGTCAAGAGGGACCAATTCCTGGAAAAGGACATCATGCTTGGGAGAATGGAAGGTCAATGAAGAAAAGACTCTCAACTAGATGGATTGACGCAGTGTCTGCAACAATGAGCTTACACATAAAAAGATCATATGCATGGCACAGTTTCAGGAGTGTTTCATTCTGTTATACATAGGGTCACTATGAGTCTGACCCAACTTGATGCCACCCATCAATAACAATAATCTAGTTTAATAAAGTGGAATCATATACCACTTGTCCTTTTGTGACTGGCTTACTTCACTTTTCATAATGTCAAGTTTCATCCATTTGTAGCTTCTCTCAAAAATTCCTTTTGTTTTAAAGTTGAATGATACTCCATTGAATGTATATACCACGTTGCTTATCGAATATCTGTCCATGGATACATGGATTGTTACCATGTTTTGGCTATTGGAAGCAATCCTGCTATGAACGTGGATATCTCACTCCTGAAACAATCCTGAAACAAGCAGCCATTGAAAACCCTATGAATCGCAAAGAAACATTGACATAGTGCCGGGCATGGCACAGAGTTGGGGAGTGTTTCCTTCTGTTGTACATAGCTGAATGAAATACTCCCCAACACTGTGCCATGTCCAGCACTGTGTCAGTATTTCTCTGCTATTCATAGGGTTTTCAATGGCTGATTGTTTTGGGATTGGGCTGCCAGTTCCCTCTCCCATTTTTGTGGTACTGGGGATAGAAGATGAGAGTTATTTCTGGGCTTCTATTCTATTCCCCTGGTCTACATTTCTGCCTTTATGCCAGTACCACACTACTTTGATCACTGTAGCTTTGTAATAAGTTTCAAAATCAGGAAGTATGAAAACTATAGTTTGTTCTTTTTCAAGACTGTTCTGCCTATCAGGATCCCTTGAAATTTTTTATGAATGCTAGGATGGATTTCCTATTTCTGCAAAAAAATACCATTGGAATTTTGATAGGGCTTACATTAGATTTGTAGATCCTTTTGGGTAGTATTAACATGTTTGTAATATTAACTCTTCCAACCCATGGATGCAAAATATCTTTTCCCTTATTTTTGTCCATATAGTTATCATTGTGTAAGCCTTCACTAACTTGTTTAAATTTATTCCTAAGTATTTTATCCTCTTGGATACTATGGTAAATAAAATTATTTTCCTGATTTCCTTCTCAGATTACTAAATGTTGATGTATAAAAATGCAACTCATTTTTGTGTATTTATTTTATACTTTGAACTTGGATGAATTAATTTGTTAGTTCTGACAAGTTGTGTGTGTGGGGTGTTTGTGTGTGTATGATATTTAGATCATGGTGACTGCAAATAGAGATAATCTTCCTACTCAATTTTTATGTGTGTTTTTTTTCCCTGATTACTCTGGCCATTCAGAGTTACGTTGAATAAGAAGTGGTAAAAATAGGCTGGGTTGGTTCTTGTTTTTTTGTTTTGTTTTGTTTTGTTTTTGTTTTTGTTTTTGTTTTTTCTTTTTTGAGACAACATCTCACTATGTATCCACAGCTGGACTGTAACTCACTAGGTAACTCAGGTCTCAGGATGGTCTCAAACTAACAGATCTTCCTGCCTCAGGTTCCCTACTGTTGGGATTAAAGGAGTGTGTCACCATGCTCGGCCATGAAAACAGGCATTCTTATCTTGTTCCTGATCTTAGAGTTCAGTTTTTCATCCTTAAATATGATATGAAGTTATATGAAGTTCTTCATATATGGTCTTTATTATGTTGATATAATTTTTCTGGTCCTCCTTCCTTGATTGTTGAATTCATTAAAAGGGTGTTGTGTTTTGTAAATGATCTTTTTTTTCTGTATCAATATTTATTGGGGATATTCTGTAAAGGTATTCTGTGTCTGCTTTTGGTATCAGGATGAACTTGGAAGTTCTCCTCCTCATCAGTCTTTGGGAAGAATTTGAGGAGAATTTGTTTTAATTCTTTAAATGTTTGGTAGAATTTGCCAGTAAAGCCATCAGGTGCTGGACTTTTCTTAGCTGAGAGGTATTATTGGTTACTGGCTCAATCTCTTTGCTAGTTATAGATCTATTCAGAATTTCTATTTTCTCACAATTCAGTCTTGGTAGGTTGTGTAATTCTAGGAAGGAATCCATTCCATAAAGGTTGCCAAATTTGTGCATAATTGTTCATTAAATTTTTTTCCTGTAAAATTGGTTGCAATGTCTCACCTTCATTTCTGATTTGAGTTATTGAGTCTTCTCTTTTTTCATATTCAAGCTAATGTCTTAACAATTTTGTTGATCATTACAAAGAATCAACTCTTACTGTGTTAATTCTCTGTTGGTTTTCTAGTCTCTGTTTATCTTGTTCTAATTTTTATTCTTTCCTTTTTTTACTAATTCTACAAAATGTAAAGTTAGGTTGTTGATTAAAGAACTTCTCTTTTAATGGGTTAACAGCTGTAAGTTTCCTTCTTATCACTGCTTTTGCTGCACTCCATATCTTTAGGTATGCTATGTTTTGTTTTCTTGTCTTAAGATATTTTCTAATTTCCTTTGTAATTTCTTTTTTAACTTATTGGTTATTTAAGAGCATCTTGATTAATTTCTACATATTTGGGTCTTTTCCATTCCCCTTGTGCTATTACTTAGCCATTGAAAACCCTATAAATAGCAGACAAGCATTGTCAAATATGTTATTAGGTGCCGTGGAGTTGGGTCTGACACATAGTGACAGAATGAAACACTATACAACACTGTGATGTGCCCAGACCTATGCCAGTGCTTCTCTGTTGTTCACAGGATTTTCAATGGCTGATTGTTTCAGGATTGTTTCAGGAGTGGGCTGCCAGGTCCTTCTCCCATTTTTGTGGTGCTAGGGATTGGATTCAGGTCCCCAGAAAAGTGCAGAGCAGCACTCTACCATATAGTGCTGGAAAATGAGCCTCCCAGGCTGAAAGGCATTCAAGAAACGACTGGGGAAGAGTTACCTCCTAAAAGTAGAGTTGACTTTAATGGTAGAAATGGAGTAACATTTGGAGTAACAAATGGAGTAAATGGCACCTAACAACAACAAAGAACAACATAAATAGGGAAGAGTTATTGTTACCATTTTATTGCTTTCAATTTGTCTTATAGCTTTTTGGTCCCTCCAACAAAAATCTTTTGATGGGGTTCATATTTATAATTGAATAACTTTATATCCTGTGCTGGGATAGAATGAAATTCATTAAACCTATGATTTTCACAGCATCTAAAACTCTTTGCTGAACACACATTTGATGAATCTGTTGTGTAAAAGTATTTGATAAAGAAAGACACTCAGAATAGAGGTAAAAGATAGTACCTCTGAAAATATTTGAGTTGACGTATTGTTCTGTATCAATACAAAAAAATAGATTTGGGGATAGCCTCATTTAGCAGAATTTGCTGTAAGCTTACTGGGTATTTAAGCATCTATAGAAGGGTGTTTTCTAGAGTAAAAATATCATGATTTTTATAGAAGAGATAAATGAAGCCATACGCAATTTTAAGTTGATTGCCCACATATGGCAACTTGAAGAGGACATCAGGTGATTTTGTGAAAAAATTAAAAATAAGGCTATATTGAAAAACATATCCTTCAGTAAAATATTAGTGTAACAGAATAAGAGAGAGAGATGGTTAAGAAACTGATTAAAGTACAAGAATATGTATCCAGAATAAATATTCTACTTAGGTTATTTTTTTTGTGGTGTTGGGGATTGAACCCAATGCAATTTTTTAAATAAAAATTTTATAATGGAATGTTGAATTTTAATTAATTGTACACACAGATGTATTTGTTTTTTTAATTTTACTTTTGAAAAACAGTTTGAATAAACTTTTCAAGTCTGTTAATATAGTAAAATTATTTTTGTCATTAAATAAATATTTTTAAATCATTTAATTCTAAAATCAGTGTTCTCTTTCACACTTAGAAGTGTTCCAGTGTGGTGCTAAATGATATGTTCACCCTGTCTATACATACCTGGACATCTTGCACTCCTAAACATGTACTTCTGAAGCTTGTGGGCTTGTCCTTACTTGTCCTTAGACTCTGAAATTTGGAACCTTTTCTCTATAGACGAGGCTGCCACAGACAGCCAGCTGAGTTCTTGAAGGCTGCATTGACCACTGACAGGAAAGAACTGGAGAAATTCCAAGGTAGACACCAAACAAAGAAAGAGCCCCAGCATGTTCTGGAATAGCCAAATTGAACCTGATAAGGAGGAGAAATTTTCTCCCAGGAAACCAGTTCCCTGTGAAGGATGTGAGAAAAGTATGCTAGGATTTGAAAGAGAGGAAATCTGCAAAGACCACACAGCATGGGAAAGAAAGGTAATAAAGAGGACTTAGGATACAAAAGAAAATAATGGCAGCAGTTACATGTATCTAGTGCCTACCATAGCACTTGCCAAGCACATCCACGGCACATTACATACACCTCTTTGCCCCACCTTTCAACATTTCTATGAAGTGGGTATTCATATTCTCATCTGACAGACGAAAACCCAAATCTCGCCCGGGGTGAGCTGCACTACCCGGTCTTTCCCGGTAGAGGGCGGTAAAAAGCACATATTTTGCTATTAGGTGCCGTCGAGTCGAGTCCAGTCCAACTCATAGCGACCCTTATGTATACCATAATGAAACATTCCTTGATTCTGTGCCAGGCACACGATCTTATTTCTGTTTAATCCCATTGTTGTAGACACTGTGTCAAACCATCTAGTTGAGGGTTTTCCTTTTTTTCGTTGACCTGCCACAAAAACAAAAAGCAAAAGATGAAGAAAGCTAAAAATGTCATAGATACCAGTTGAGAAAACTACTTGTTCATAGCAAACAGCATGAACAAAATTTTAACAGAATATGATGTTCAAAATAAATGGGTTAGGGAGGTAATTGAGAGTAGTGGTCAGCGAGTCCTTGTTAATTCAACCAGAAACAAACATGCCCTCTTTTAGGTGATACACATTTGGAGAACCAAAGCTGAGGATTAATTATGAAATGGTTTCAACTACTAGCCATCCTCCAGACGTGCGCTTTGAAGTGGAATGCAGAAGTAACGCAGGTAATCAGATTCACAGGCTGCTGGGAATGATGCAAACGCAATATTCTCCTCAAATTAAACACTCTACTCATGTTCAGAGCTCAAAAATTCATTTCTCAGTAAAGGTCAAGAAAAGCAAACAGTGCTTGAATTTGATTATTAAGCCAGATGTCAGTCACTAGCAGTGACAGAGGCAGGAAGACATTTGAAGGCAGGAAACCAGCTGCAATTAGCATAATTTGGTCCTTCAGTCTCTAATGGTCTTCTCTTTCAGAAAAAGTGTACTTCATTTACCACCAAAAGAACGATGCCAAAACAGCACTCATTTTATTCCTTTACTGTATCTTGCTCTTTTTAAGTAGCAAATCTAGCAAGTAAAACCTTAGTTCACTAAAATGATAGATTTCAGAGGAACCAATAATTGTACCAATCTTTCATTATTTGTCCATATTTAAAAATAGGGCCCTGAAGCAAGATCAAAGCATAAGATAAAAATTCAGCCTCATGGCACTTTATTTTGTTTATAAGTTTAGGCATGAGAGGGATTGTTCCAGGCAGGAGGTAGTGAACCCATCACTACCAACCAGGGGCAGCTTCAAAAGTCAAAATGGACTCGTGTGGAGCAGCCCAGGCCAGCAGATAGCATGAAAGTACTTGAACTGTTGCTACTGAGTGAATGAGAAAAGAAGTCCAAATTGCTTATCACCTGCTCTTAAAACCACCACTGCTATGATTTTTCCTCTTTAACTTTGGTGAATTCACTTCACCTAACTTTTCATTTTCCAACTGAAAAGTAGGACTAGGATACCCCAAAAGACAGTTATTGGTAAGGGACTAAAGGTGGTCATAGTTATAGATGTTTTTTATATTGTTTTTTCTACAAGTCTGTGTTCTTTGATTTTTCTGGAATGGAATAGTAAGTATATTTAAAATTAAAATATTCTTTGATTTTTGCATATCATAGTTTCCTTAAGATTCTATTATAGCCTACATACTGATAAATATTCTGTCTTTCTGATGGTATTTTATACATGATATCATTACAGGGCCTGCAGCTGTAGCCCTGTGGCATCTGATCCCGTCAGATCTCGGAAGCTAAGCAGGATCGGGCCTGGTTACTACCTGGATGGGAGACCGCCTGGGAACACCAGATGCTGTAGGCTTGGGAGAAGGACCTGGCAACCCCCTCCCAAAAATCAATCTGCCATTGAAAACCCTATGAACAGCAGAGAAGCACTGACAATAGTGTTTCCCCTGTTGTACAGAGGGTCGCTATGAGTCGGATACCGACTCGACGGTACCTAACAACAAAAACAACAACATCATTACAGGAGCACAGTCCATCATTGATTTAAAGTATAGTCAACATGCTACCATAGTTCACATTGCTTCTCAATAAGTTCTAAAGCTTCTTCCAGTAGCAAAATTAGATGGCAGTACTTTGACTACTTTCATCCAATATATATTCTCCATTAATCATGATAAAACAGAAATACTTCCTGACATTACTATCTGACAAGAGTTAATGAACTACACAGAAAAGTTTGGGAGTTAGCTAATGTGTCATCAATTGAAGAAAGAGCATGAATAATCACATTTTCAACAGCATTTAAAAAATTTTCAGTATGATAATAACCATAAAGATCATTTTTTAAAAATAGAGTGAACTAGATGAAAATTATAGAACTTTAAAAATGAAAACAAAGAATCAAATGTGTACTTAACACCAAAGAAATTCTTATTTTTAAGAACTTATTTTTAAGATATATTTAGTATCTCCCTTTTACATACATATCAGCATATATGACATATTCCATTAACACACATTCAAGTTTTTTGTTATTTCCATTTAAAGGATTTCTTAACATTTAATAATTTGGGTGCTATTGATGGTTTTGAGAGAAATGTTTAGAATGTTTCCTGTATTATGGATTTATTTTTCCGATGATATAGACTTGAGTTTTGTTGGCTATATTATAATTCAATTTTTCTTCTAATATACTTATTTCACAAAAATCACAAGATCTAAATTCACTTCACTGGAGAAAATATTTACAGAAAATCAGCTATGCATATAGCACTGGGCTAAGTATTGTGGGAGAAAAAGAAAATGCATGCCTTGTCCTCAAGAAAATGAGACCCGGTGACACTTCTAGTATAACTACCTACTTTCCATGCTGGGACAGAGTCCTCAGATGGAAATAAGGGTGCCACAAAGAGTTCTGAACAGCTCTAGTAACACTTCCTATCTCTCCCCACCTCCCCCTACCCATTGCACAGGACAACACAGGCCAATCCAAGCAAGGGGTGGCAGTTGGAGCTGAGTATCATTTAGCAGGATGTATACCATCATGTTATTAGAAGTCACCACCACAATCCATTTCCAACTCATTCCTTCCCTACCTGGTATCTTATTCCTATGTGTTCAATAGTTATACAAATGTAACTCAGTTTTTCACTCTTTCTCAATCTTAAACTCATGCCCTTTGTAACCCACACCCTATAATTTACAAAATATCTTAGTTCACATCTTCCCTGAACATTCTCATGATCTGGTCCTTCACAATCTGGTTCCTGCTTGCTTCTTCTAAAGGGAACCATGTCCTTATCTCTTACCCTCCTGTCTGTCTTAGCAACCTGTTTTCCTCATGTCTCTGGAACTCCCCCCAAGCTCCTTCCTGCCCATGGTGTTCCACCTGTCCTATTTTGTGTACTTTTCTCCTAGATCTTCATATGGCCCCTGCCTTACTTTACTCAGGTCTCTACTATACAATCACTTCTCAGGGAGCCCTAACCTGACCACTGACCTGAAATAGCTGCTGCCACTTATACCCATGCCAGCCCCTAAACCACCACTCTCTATCTCATTTCCCTGCTTTATTTTTATAGAACTTATTATACTCATCATATGGGAGAAGGACATAGCAATCCATTCCTGAGGCAATCTTGAAACAATCAGCCATTGAAAACTCTATAAGGGTTGCTATGAGTTGGACACAACTTTAGGGCACCTAACAACAACATTACTGGGCTGGGATTTAGCTCAGTGGGTAGAGCACTGCACTGTAGTCTCTGAGGTCCTGAGTTCAATTCCCAACACCACAAAAATGGGAGAAGGGCCTGGCAATCCACTCCCAAGGCAATCCCAAAACAGTCAGCCATTGAAAACCCTATGAGGGTCACTATGAGTCGGATACCGACTCCACGGCACCTAACAACAACAACAACAACAACAACAACAACATTACACTCATCATAGTCTCTATTTTGTTGGCTTATTATGGTAGTCATTTTTCTGTTAGTATAGTGAATACCTGAAGTAATGGGCTTATAAAGAGAAAAGTTTATATGGCTCACAGTTCTGGAGGTTTCAGTCCATGTGTTTTTGGCCCCAAAGCTTTTTGGCCAGTGATGGGGAGTGCATGGTGGAGTAAGCTGCTTACCTCATGGTGGCTGGGAAGCAAAGGGTCCCACAATCCCCTTCAAAGACACACTTCCAATGACCTAAAACCTCCCACCAGCCTTACCTCCCAATGGGTTCTACCATCTCCCAATAGCACCAAGCTGAAGACTAAGCCTTTATCACTTTTTGGGGCACACTCCAGATCCAATGTGTAGCACTTATTTCCTCTTATACCACTACACTGTAACCTCCATTTGAGAAAAAGCACTGTCTTATTCATCTCTGCATCTTACATGCCAAGAACAATATCTGCCACAGTTCTAGCAACTCAACAAGTATTTGTACAATGAATGTTCCAGAATTTTCATAATACTCCAAAAAAATTTCATGGTTATACAAGTTTAAGAAACAGTAGATACTATAAGCTCAATTTAAAGATTCACAGTGCCAATTTTCTTATGCTAGGCAATGATATGTCTCAAAGTGAGAACCTGATTTAATCCATCATTTTACAAATATTTCATTATTGCTCACCTTTTTGAACCTCATCTATAAACTTCCTATGGAATCAAAATCGTATTTGAGAAAGAATTCTGTTGACTATGGAAATCCATTGAGAATATTTTAGGAGGGGAATGACAACTTCTGGCTTCTAGGTAACCCTGTGGTCCCACCAACTTCTTCATTTCTTCCACTAGGAATAGAACCCCAATAGTCAGGGCTCATTGAGAGATGATAAGCTCTGTTTCCAGGTGGCCACTTGGAAGATTTTGTTACCCAAAGAACCACATGGAAGCCAGCAATGTGATACCCAAGTTTGTTTCCCAAAGGTGACAGAACCTCTTGTACAACATTATCCAATATGATCCCAGTTCTATTCTTCTTAGTCTGTACATTCTTGTGAGTTAACTTCATTTTTGCCTTCCTATTTCTGTCCCAGTTTTACCTTCCCTTTTTCATCTATGTGTTTTTCACCTTATGTATTTCTGTAAACTGCCTTGGGTCCCTAATGGAATGAGGCAGAATATCAATCCACAGAAGAGCTTTAAAAGCAGCAGAGTGTGTGTAGACAAAGCAAAAGGCTGGCCTGAGTTTACATATTTGCCTATCTTGCAAAGTTTAGTCATCAGAGTTGGAGGTCATGAAGCACTATACCACACTTGGTGATGAAATGCCATTTCCACTGGCATTTAATGGTAAATTGCACTGCATTTCTCTGGACTATAGCTATTGTTTGTAGAGGATAGAAATAGTTGGGTTTTTTTATGTATTGAAAGGGGGATTTTGTAAATAACCTTTTTTTTCTATTACAGGCTAGGGTTTTGAGCTAGCTATATTCTATTTGGGTATCTCATCAGGAGCTTAGTTTTGCCTGACCCAGCCTGATTTCCAGCCCTTAATTTGTTCTTCCAGAAAGGAAGAGTAGATTTCTCTAAGAAATGAGGTCTTAGAAGTGGAATTGTGGATCAGTATTAGAGCACTTTCCTACTATGCATGAGAGCCCGGATTTGACCCTCTGCACAGGAAAAACAAAAAGAATAGAGATCTTTTTCTGAACTTGTTTAAAGTTGGTGACAAGAAAAAATAAATATAAAATGAGCGTCAGATACTTGAATTAGCTATTGATAAAAGAAATATATTCCAAGCAAGAGGGAACTAATGGTGTCTTTTCTAGCTTACATAATTCCAAGCAGATCACCTGGCTCAGCTCTAGGCCTTATCAGCCTGTGGCAGGTAAAGGGATACGGTATGATAAGAGCTGGCACATGCTCACAGAGAATATTGACCTTGTCTTCTATGCTTATTTATCTCCACTGCTTAGGAGCTTCATTTCCCCCTCCCTTTGAGCTGTTTGCACTGAGAAAGTCCAACTTTGGTACTCTGAGTCTGGGCCCCGTGCCCAAGTGATTAGTTAAATGCATTTGTGTATGTAGCGAGGTCAAAAAACAGCAGTTGCCAGGCAGCAAAAAGACCTCTACTCACCCTCTCACAAACACAAATTTAGATCGACTTTAAAATAAACCAGAGTGGGATGTTGTAGAGCAAGTTCATATGCTAGATGGGAAGCTCAGCAACAGCTAGGCTGTATGTCACCAGAGTGTCTCAAATAGAGCTTGGCCCTCAGTAGGCGCTCAATAAATATTTATTAAGTGAATAAATGACTACTAGGAATTACCACAGGCCAGCACAACTTCAGAGCATTGGTATTTAGTGGTCACAGTTCACAAAAGGTCTAATACTTTCCGTGATGAACATGACTTAACAAATTTAGCAGGCTCAGGTTGAGCCGGCCCCTTAACATCCAGAGCCCCTAGACCCCAGTTCTTTGCTATCCTACCTTCATAGAATTGGGAGCCATTAAGTGACTTAGGAAATGATATCAGAGCAAGGGAGGTCCTAGTCATTCCAGCCAGTACAAAGATATGGGGCTCCTAAATATTCATTTGACACTTCTACTTCACAGGCCAGGATTGAGAGTGAATTGTCTCCTCAGCCTCCATCTCTTGCCCTGAGATTGTTTGTGACTTCTCTGCAAAATGCCTCTGACCTTGTCTCCAACCATGTTTTTCCTGAATGTAGCTGATGTAGGAAGTGACAAGCAGGCAGGGCTCCCTGCCCCTGGACCCCGGAGAGGTCCCTACTTTGGGAGTCCAGGGCACCCAGCCCAGTCTGTCCCACTTACACTTCCTTGGAGAAACTAAGGTGCTCAGATTGCCAAGTGCTGTAACCTTATGTGGCCATTGCTCTGTTTCCCAGCTTTGGAGTCAAGTTGCTTCTTTACCTATGATGCATGTTTAACCTCAAATCTCCCTCCCAGCTGCTGTAGCTTAAAGGTATACATGAATCCTAATAATAAGCTACGAACATATTGTTGCAGCATGTCACATGCTGGAGCCTCTAGTTCGGAAGAAACTTTTTCCTTTACATATTTCCTTTTCCTATACATATTTTTGCTTAGGGAGCATTACAAAGTATCTATCCAACTCAGTACACTCTGAGACTACATACTAGGCAAAGTACCAGAACTTCACATTATAGCATGATGTCAGAGATTTCAAAATACAAGTGTTAACTTTTCAACATTGCTACCTCAGTCTGCCTCCTTAATGACTAACTTTTGGAGAGACAACAGGAAAAGAAAGATCATAACAATTAATGACTAAAATTTTCTCGACTAAATGACAGCTGTGGTGTTGATTATATAGCTTAGTCATAATTTACCCTTTACTGTACTAATTTAAAGCCTCCCTTACCTTTTCTGCTATATGCAACAGATATCAATTGTGGGTAACAAAGGAAAATAAGTCTGCAGCCATAGCACTGTGACATCCAATCTCATCAGATCTCAGAAGCTAAGCAGGGTCGGGCCTGGTTAGTACTCAAATGGGAGACTGCCTGGAAACACCAGACATGGTAGGCTTAGGAGAAGGACCTGGAAACCCACTTCCCCCAAATCAATCCACCATTGAAAACCCCTATGAATAGCAGAGAAGCACTAGCAATACTGTTTCGCCTGTTGTACGTAGGGTCACTGTGGGTCAGATGGACCAACTGGACGGCACCTAACAACAACAACAAGGAAAATAAAAAAAGATCCTGGGGAAGTTTGATCAAAGGTAGAGTTGACCAGCCAAGGAATGGAAACAGCTTCAAAGCTCCCACAATGGAGGTCTGGGGACCTGGTTCCAGAGTCTGCAGGGTAGTGTCCCAGCTCTGACTCCTTGTCTTTGTCTTCATCCAGTACAAATTCTCTAGAAAGAGCACCTGATTAGTTTTTCTGAGATGAGAGACCAGCTATTCTCAGAGAGGGAGAATCATGGAGTGGGGCAGCATTCCCCAAGGGCTCTACCAAGGAAGCTTCAAAAGTTTTTTGAAATGAGCCAATGGTGGCTCTCAATATGATAAGGTGCTGAGTGGTGAAGCAGGGAATTATACTGAGTCTACACTGTCGTTTCAATGGGATTGATAATTCAGTTAAACAAAATTTCTTAAGGAGCTGATGATTTTATTGCTTTAGGGAGTAGTAGAGTAGCAGTTTGAAATAAAAAAAGAAAAGAAAAAAGAAAAAAGCTTGAAAAGAACAAACATGTATCCTTAGTTAGGGAATATTCACATAAATATCCAGACTGCTAATTCCAAAGAGCTGTTTGTTTCACAGGCCAGTAAACCTTCTAACCCATAAAAGTACTCTCTCTTTACCAGGTGGCATGGTTAATATTTAGATGTGGTTGATTAGTGCCACCTTGAGATGACAGCTTTCATTTAGAAATAACAAGTGCTGTGTATCTAAGAAGAAAATTATGTTGATTGATATGTGGCCATTAATTAGACCCACTAAGCAATGTGATTTTACCTCCTGGCAATTAGTACTTATCTATGAACACGGTCAGAGGAAGATAAATTTCTCCAGCATGTAATCAAGAGTGTTGGACACATAGCTTGCTTCATCTGTTTTGGAACAATACATTTCTCTTTTAAAACCAAAGAGATAGGTTCTAATGATAGATATCCTCTAATTAAGCTAACATTAACACTATTAGGGAATATTCTGGACTCCCCACTTAAGCACTAGGGTGAGGGTGGAGGTCGTTTTAAGTCACAATTAGATCAAGTTCTTCAACATGCATTTACTTGTCCTCTGGCTTTTCATCTTTCTGTGCTATAATATATTCTAATTCTAACATGTGGAATTCTAATATACCGAATAGAACTGACGTTCTGCTGAGCTGATGATGCCAACACAATGGAAGAGTCCAAGCATTAAGACACCCAGGAGAAACCAGATCATTCATTGTTTATGGTAGAAATAGAACAGCACAGGATGTCAGGATAGCCTCAGAAGGTGAGATTTCTTCAGGGATAAAGAATAAAGATACAGCACTGAGCTGGCTCATCCTATTTTACCTTATAATATTCTCCTACCTTCAGCTTCCACAAACTCCCATCCACCATTGCCTTACGGGGTTATGTTTTAAGTGCCTGGAATTTAGAGGATACAGGGGAAGTTCACCCATCAGATTTGGAATAGGGCAGTCATTACTTAACACTGATGACATGGAGTATGCCTTGAATTTATAAAATCTCCTAAGTTTCTACCAATTAAATAGGTTTTAATTTATGTATTGGCAAAACCCCACAGGCAATGGATTTAGGAGCACAGTTTTCATCGAGCTAGGCATGGTGGTGCTTGCCTGTAATCCAACAACTCAGGAGACAGAGGCAGGAGGATAGCAAGTTCAAGGCCAGAGGCAGCCTGCATAACTTAGTGAGACCCTGTCTCAAAATAAAAGATTTAAAAAATAGGCTGGGAGTACAGCTCAGTGGTAGAGCACTTGCTGAGAATGTGCAAAGCCCTGGGTTCAATCCCCAAGTACCACCAAAAAAACCAAACCAAAACAAAACAAAACAACAACAACAAAAAAAAGAGTAAATAAGTTTTCACTGATAGAAATGTGACTATAGCATCAGAAGTAACACAAGACTTACTACATCTCTGGAGACTTTACCTTGAGACTTCATGAAGTCTCTTTCACTCCCAGACTCAATTGTTATCTCCAGCAACATATATGTATATGTGTATGTGTATATATATGTATATATATGTATACTAATATATATATTAATATTTACTAATATATATTATGAGGGCTGGGGTTTAGCTCAGTTGATAGAGTGCTGCTCTGTGCACTCTAAGTTCCCCAGGTTCCATCCCCAGCAGTGCAAAAATGGGAGAAAGACATGGCAGCCCACTTCTGAAGCAATACCAAAATAATCAGCCATTGAGAACCCCATGAATATCTGAGAAGCACTGATATAGTGCTGGGCATGGCACAGTGTTGGGGAGTGTTTAGTTCTGTTGTACATAGGGTTGCTAGGAGTTGGACCCATCTGGATGGCACCTAACAACCACAACAATATATACTATATATGATGCAAGCAGTACTTGAATACATTCTTGATAAAAAATTCAGGCAATACATTAATATGTACATTGAATTTGACAGTAATCACTGTACCCCTTCCCTCTCCACATCCATTTTATTCTCAGGGGTTGTTAACAGTTATCTGTGTGCCCTTTTTGCCATTTTTGTATCCATGTGTAAATAAATATACACAGATAGACTTCTTTTTTGCATAGAATAATACTGGGCTCATTATTCAGGGATGGCCCTTTTAAAAAAAAAACTAATTTCTTAGAGATATTTCTGTATCAGTACATGAATCAATGTCACCTTTCTTAACAATGGCATAATATTCCATAAGATGAGCACCACATAATTTATAACCACTTCCCTGTTGGTAGAAATTTAAGTGGTTCCTTTTGCCTTTTGTTTATTTGTTTGCTTGCTTGTTTTTCCTTTCTTTTCTTATTACAGATAGAGCTAGACTTCTTGGTGTATTCATCTTTATATTGATACCCAAATGTTTCCATAAGTCAGCTTCCTAAAACAGGAACAGCTGAATCAAAATTTTCAATATTGATAACTATAGCTAAATTGCGTTCCAGAAAGACCTGACCAATTAGCCTTTCCTTTTTATCACTGAAAATGATAAATAACTGTGATCTGAAAATGTGATGGTCAAGAATTATTTCATTGTTTTTATTTATACCTATGGGCTAGGGTTTAGCTCAGTTGGTAGAGCGCTGCTCTGAACTTTCTGTGGACCTGAGTTTGATCCCCAGCACCACAAAAATGGGAGAAGGATGTGGCAGTCCACTCCTGAAAACAATCCTGAAACAGGCAGCCATTGAAAATGCTAGAGGGTCGCTATGAGAAGGGTCCAACTTGAAGGTACCTAACAACAACAACAATGGCTACTAGAGGAACTGAACATGTTTTCACACACACACATTGACAAACTGTTTATCTTTTATGAATTGCTAATGTCTCTGTCCACTTTTCTTCAATGTTGTTTATAGAACTTTTTAATATGTATATACTACCTGTGTTGCAAACATTTTCTTCCAGTCTGTTGCTTTATTGAAAAAAGGTGTTTTTTCTTAAATTTTTTGAGTGAAATATTTCAATTTTTCTTTGTAAGAGTCTGATATGGGTTTTATTTAAAAAGGTTCCCTCCACTTTAAAATTTCATAATTCCTTCTATTATTTTCTCTCCATGTTTGTTTTTTAATCTTCTTGGATAGCATTTTAAGCATCTGAGGCAAGAGTATAATTTCATCACTGTTCAAATTATCCCAACTGACTTAAAATTGCATATTTATCATAAATTAAATTTATACGCACATGTATCTATGTGCGTATATATGCACATGTAGAGACTCTGTTCTGTTTTATTCATCTACTTGTCTTTTCCTGCACCAGTATCACTTTAAAAAAAACAAAGAGGTATATAGCTCTATTCTTTGAATATAGACATTTTGACAAAGTAGGCAAGTTGCCTCATAATTCTTGTTAAAAATTATTGATTTACTTAAGAGCATTTTTCTTTAAGAACTTTAGAATCAGATTCTAAAACTATAAATGATCCATTTGCATTTTGAGTAGGATCACATTGAACTTACAGATTTAGAAAGAATTTATATCACTCAACACTGTTTTTCTATCTAGAAATATGGTGCTTTTCTCTATTTATGTCAATCCTTTATGTCCTTTAAAGTTTTAACTTTGAAGTTTTAATTTCTATAGGTCTCACACAATTGTGTTAGGTTTATTACTAGGCATTGTGGTTTTTATTGACCTTCTAAATAAGTTACGTATCATGTTTCTGTGACTAGTTACTGCTGATGTACAGAGAAGCTGTTAATTTTGGTAATATCATATTTAGCTAAAATTTTAAAGTCATTGTTAATTCTAACTTTTTTTCTGTTGATATTCTTGGGTTTTCTAAGCAGCCAAATATGTTGCATAAAACACCAGGGTTTGTTTTTTACTATGCAGTACACAAAACTATTATTTCATTTCTGTTGTGCAAAGGATACCTAGAAGAAACAGGTGATAGTGAACACCCTTGTCTTGTGTTAGATCACTGGAAGTGCTCCTACTGTTTCCCTATGAACTCAGACTTTTCCTGTGGATTGCTAACACATTTTTCCATCAAGTCAAAGTAGTTTCATACTGCTAGCTTTTGCCACAACTCTTCTAAGTTTTTGTCTTCAAGGTAAAAATACTGAATTATCAGTATCTTTTTTAGCCCTCCATGAGATCATGGTAAGTAGTTCTTTTAATTTGTTAGTTTCATGGATTGCATTAATAGATTTACCCATATTGAATTCCCATGAATGCCCAGCATAAATCCTTCTAGGGAAGGATGTCTTAATGCATTGCTGGAGTTAATTGAATAGTTATTTAGGATTTTTATATCTATGCTCACACTAAAGTTAGTTTGTAAGATCTTCAATGGTATCTTCCACTGATTTGAAGCATTGTGGAGCTTTCATACTGGGGGTGTCAAAAAAGTATACATATTTTAAAAGACCTATGTATTACTTGTTAAAGTTGAGTTGGATTATGATGATAACCGCTTTGAGCACCTCTTGTCATTTCAGAAGTCAAACATGACTTGTATTCATCTTTTGTTATCAGTATATGTCATTACAATTTTAACACCTAAAATGTGTATACATTCTTAGTATCCTTTGTATTTTCTTATACCTACAATAGTTCTAACAAGAGAATTATTTGTTGAATACAGGCTTGATAGAATTCACTTATAATACCCAGAATCTAGTACTAGACTAGGAAATGGAGAACTTTCCATGCGTTCTGTGGCTATGGATTTTTTCAGATTGTTGAATGTCTCTTAAAGTATTTTAGTAAATTATATTTTTCTAGAAAGCCGTACATTCATCTAGATTTGTAGCTTTATTGACATGTAGTTGTATCTCTGTGCATATCCCTGTATTTTAAAACATCCATATTTATAGTTCTCTTTCCATGTCTGTCTTTTTTTCTTTGCTAAATGTTGTCTATTTTATGGATCATTTTGAAGACTGTTTTTTTTTAATCTTATTGATCAAGTCTACTGCTTTTTTTAGTCTTTTATCTCAAGATTTTATTTTACTTTGCCCTGCTTTCCTTGGCTTTATTTAGATGCTTTTGTATAGCTTTTTAAGAAAAACATTCAATTCACTTATTTTTAATCTTTCCCTAATATATAGGGACATTTAAGTCTAAAATTTTAAGTCTAGACATTTAAGTCTAAAACTTATTCTCCTTCAATAACATTTTCCTTAGCTGGGTGCGGCCATGCACCCCTGTAATCCAGCGACTCAGGAGGCAGAGGCAGGAGGATTGAGGATTTGAGGCCAGAGGCAGCCTTCATAACTTAACAAGACCTTGTGTCTAGATAAAAAATAAAAAATGGGCTTCGGGTGCAGCCCAGAGGTAGAGCACTTGCAAAGCATGTGTGAGGCCCTAGGTTCAACTTCTAAGTACCACAAAATAAAAAAAAATCTTCTTTGATATGTAACATAATACTCTTGCTGCTTATTTCTAAATAGTTTACAATTTCTATCTGATTTCTTTTCTTCCCCCAACAAGGATGGTTTAATCTATTTAGGAGGATAGATTAAAATTTCCCTTGGTTAGATTTATTTTTCTATTCCTTTGCCTGTTCATTTCTAATTTTGTTACAACATAGGTCTTCACTGTGGGCCCCATGGCTATAACTCTACTCTGGCACATCATATGAGGAGACTCTCTAACAGCTTAGTTGGTGCTAGAGTAAGCTGCTAAACTCATACCTAATGGAGTTTAAAAATCTCAAGAATAACAGATGATGCTGGTGGAAGCCTTGAATTGATAATTTTAATAATTTCAAAGATTATTCGCTACTTCTTTTCATGGATTTTTCTCTTTTATGCATCATGAAAAATGAGTCTCCTAGACTAATCCTAAACTTTAATATGATTAATTTTCCTTTGAGATGTGTGAATGTGCTTGATTCTCATTGTTGAGGCTGGGCTTATGCTGTCTGTTCTCCAGAAGCTCTCCTTTGATAGCTTCTCATCCTTGTCACAAGAAAGTACAATGTGTGTGTAGGGGGCTCTGTTTCTTTAATATTAATACTGGGCCCCATCTGAGAGATTCTGGCCCAGAAGTTCTTCGATGGAGCCCAGCATTTACCTTTTTAGAGTTTCACAGAGGATTCTAATGCACAGCAAAGTTAAGCATTATTGTTTTAATAAATTTAAATTTAAAAGTATTAACATCCATTCTTAGAGTCATAACTTTCTGAATCTTTCTCTTTCCATAGATTCCTTCTTTCTGCCTATAAAACATACCCTGTACTCTCACTGTAATAACAAAACAACACAAACAAATGTCTTCCTATTTCATTCATCTCTGAGCTACTCTGGAGTGATTAGAATCAATATCTTTATTTCCTCTCTGCCATTGCCTTCTGGAAACTCTGCAATCTTGGCTTGGTCTGTGCAACTCTGCACTTCGTGTCATGATCCTTAAGGTCCAAATAATCATTCATATGTGCATTAAACAAGTATGTAGTGAGCATCAGTTCTATCTAGGTGCTGTTCTTGGTACTAGAGATTAGCAGTGAAAGAAGTAGACAGAGGGCCCTGTCTTGATGGAGTTTACATTCTAAAAGAGAAAGAAAAATAAAATGGTTCCCATCCACAGTTTAGGACAGCAATTACTTAAAAAATCACGGCTTTGTTAATAATGCTCTGGAGACCACTGACAGCCTAATGCCATCAGATTTCCTTCTATTTTGGAGCTCACAGATTTAAACATAGTTTAATAACAAGTAGCAAGTTTTCATTAAGTTTCAATTAAGTTATATGTTTATAATTAGTTTTACTCAAAAATGTCTTCAGGATGATTATAAAAACTGCATTGGACCATCCTTCAAAAGCAGCCACTATGAACTCTACTACCAAGAATATCTTTCAATATTAAATTCTTTCTTTGTTCACAGTACTAGGAGGTTGGACTCAGGGTCTCATGCATACATTGCAAGTGCTCTACTACTGAGCTACACCCCCAGCCTATTTTTTACTTTTTATTTTGAGGCAGCATCTTGCTGAGTTATGAAAGCTGCTTCTGTCCTTGAACTTGCAATCTTTCTGCCTAGGCCTCCCAAGTCACTGAGATTACAGGCATGGGCCACCACACCTGGTGCTTTACACACATTTTTATTCCTGAAAGTCTGGTATTACTGTTTCCATTATTTTTAAATAACAGCTTTATTGAAATTATAATCCATATACCATAAAATTCTTCCTTTGAAAATGTATAATTTGTTGTTTTTTAGTATATTTCCAGACTTGAACAACTATCATTCCTATGTTAACTTTAGAACATTTTTATCATTCAAGAAGAAACTTTTTACCTATTAGCCGTCTCTCTTTATGCCCCCTGCCCAGGTCCCTAGCAATCATCAATCTATTTCCCTCTACATATATTTGCCTATTTTAGACCAGGAGAAGAACTGATGCTTTTTAATTATGGTGCTGAAGACAAATATTGAACATACCATGGACAGCCAAAAGCACCAACTAATCTGTCCCAGAAGTGCAATCAGAGTGCTCCTTGAAAGCAAGGATGACTAGGCTGCCTCTGACGTATTTTGGACATGTTGTCAGGAGGGACCAATCCCCGAAGAAGGACATGATATTTGGGGAGTGGCAGGTCAATGAGAAAAAGGAAGACCCTCAACTAGACAGACTGGCACAGTGTCTTACAACAATGGGCTTAAACATAAAAAAGATCGTGTGTCAGGGAGTGTTTCATTCTGTTATACAGAGGGTCACTATGAGTCAGACCTGATGTTATGGCACCCAACAACAACTACTATTTTAGACATCTCATAGAAATGAATTCATATAGCACGTGGACTTTTGTGCCTAGCTTCTTTTAGCATGTTTTTAAGGTTCATCCTTGAATAATAGGACAGAACCATTTTTCTGTGGACATTGTATACAGTTCTTATTCAGACATTTTCAATTCCTTTAGGTATATACTTAGGAATGGATTAAAGAACACTTTAAATATTTAGTCAGTGCATCTATAAGTTCAAAGATTTTATTCACAGGTTTGTCAAAACCCAAGACTAAAGAGACATCAGAAAAATTAATTCCCAAGTAAAAATACTCACAGTAATAGTCTAGAGAAATATTTGTCTTATCCTTGCTTCAGTTTAAGTTAATTTTAATATCGTGCCATTACTTGGAAAGAGATTTTAAACACTAAGAAAATAATATTATACATGTTTTGCTCTTTTAAGATATAAATTTTTAGGTTCCCTTAGAGTAGAAAATAACAAGAATGCTTTTGGTTTAATACTGTATGAATTCAATAATATGCCTCCTGCTCAATAATGTACAACTGTTACTAAAAATCCTAAACTCTTTTCAAAATTTCTAAGACTTCTAAAATGAAGATTATTACTGGGGCTAAAGTGGTTTAAGAACAGAAATACAAAGATATGCTTCATTAATCTGGAGAAGGGTTTTTTCTTAATATGAGGCCAGAATATTAAACAATGGCAAACAACTCACTATTTTCATCTGAGCTCAGAAGAACTAACATTACTTGAGAAAATTATGACTGAAATCATTTCTCTATTCTTAATGTAAAAACAGCACAATGAAAGTTAAAATAGGTAGGACTTTCATTTTAAAAAATTCAATTTCTTTTGAGTTTTTCTACCTTTAAACTCAAATATACAATAAATTACAGTTGTGGGACACAAAATGACATTCCCTGAAAGTGAACCTTTCTCTTTTTTTTTTTTTTTTTTTTTTTTTGTGGTACAGGGATTGAACCGAGGGCCTTGTGCTTGCATGCTTTGCAAGTGCTGGACCACTGAGCTGCATCCCCAGCCCATTTTTTTACTTTTTGAGACAGGGTCTCACTAAATTACGCAGACTGCCTCTGGTCTCAAACTTGCGATCCCTCTTGCCTCTGCATCCTGAGTTGCTGGGATTACAGGCGTGTGCCACCATGCCTGGCAAAGGTGAAAATTTCTATAGCCTAGTTGAATCTATTTTTAGTATCCATTTGGTAATAATTTCCCCAGGTTTCAAGGGATAAATAAAATGGCAAAGCTCACATTTAGGGAACTGGAAAGATAATAGCCATTATGTATTGACTGCCATTTTTAAAATCCTGGTTTTGCTTGAAGAATTCTCTTACTAGCAATGAAAGAAGTATGCTTTCCCACCCAGCAAGTACCTTGCCTGTTTATACTTGCATAGTACTCTATAAAGACAGAATCTTTGGGAAAAAAAGAAAAATACCAATGTTTTATGCAACCTATGGCTTTTTATTACCAATATATAAAATATATGAAAAATATCAATTATTAATCTTTAACCTCTGTCAGCTTCCTATTTCTAGATGCTTTAAGAAAGAAAAAGCAACAAAATAAATTCAACCTACTTCTCTGAAGGCTGACTTTTCAATGTCTTACTCACAAAGAAGTCAATAGTAAAAGTCATAAGTATCAAAAGAAGGAAAATAATAATCACTTAAGTATGTCCTTAGTTCCTGAAATTTTCACATAAAGAAAAAGTAAATATGAGACTCATATTATTGTCAGAAAAAATTACTTTTTTCTTTTCATAAACTTTTTTGCTTCTTTTAAAAGTTCTTCCACATCTTCTTTCTCTTCATGTTCATTTTCTGGCTCCCAGTCAGAATCTTCATCTGTTGGTTCATATTCTTCTTCCTCATCATCTAGAAAGCTGTCATTTAGGTCATACTCATTAGATTGCCCAATATCATCATTATCTTCATCCGAGATGCTCCTCACTAAAAAACAGAACATTGATACACAACACATCAATCACCACTCTACCTGGGATTAGATATATCTCACTATAAAATGTCTTTATGTATCAAGGATTAATTCTATTAACACATAGCTTACCACTACAAATTTATAGAAAGGACACTAATATGACCATTTATTAATTAGTCTAACTTTTCCTACCATGAGGTTCCTGAGACTAACAAGGCTCATTAGGGTCGAAATAATGATTCCTTAGTAACATCATAATCATAGTCATGCTACTTTACCTTTCCACATGGTAGAATGTATTTCATCCTTTCCCCTTCCTGTGCTATGATTATACTTCTTCCCCTTTCCCCAACTGACTTGGCCAAAGAAATAAGAGTGGAAGTAGTGTGTGTTACTTCCAAGAAAAACTTAGAAACAACATTTCAGAAACAACTAAGAAGATTTTATCTGGAAATCTTCTCATGGCAGAGGATAATCTTTAATGTACAGCAGATGTATATAAAGGTTAAAAATATTAAAGTCTGATAGAGAACTCAGGAAAGTCTTACCATGTTTGAACTCTCTTTAGATTGTTCCAATTCTCATTCATTTTCACTCTGAGATCTTGGACCCCAGATTGTTGTAGGGGAAGGTCTCTTGTCAGACTGTTGAACTTATGTGGATCTGGAGTTTTGTTTTCTCTTACTGTATCCTGAAGGGCTATCAGAATGGAGATTCTAATTTTTGAGGGATTAGCCACTGTTTTAGGGGAAAGGTGGTTTCACCCTTGTGTACTTCTCTAGACTCCTGACTTCTCTTTACTTTTGCCTGATAATTCCTTACTATTTTATAATCACTTTGATGCTTTCAAAAATTATTTTAAATATATTTTACCCAGGTTTTTAAAAAGTCTTCATGTCTATGGTATGTGTTAACAGCTTCCTAAAATGTTCCCATACAATATATAGATATAACTCAAATGTAAGCCAGGTGATTTGATAGGAAAAAATGAGAATAATGGCAAGCAAGTAATATATCTATCCTTTTAACTACAATAGACTAGTACATTTATATTTTTCTTAATATCACTGCTCCTTACAGAAAGGAGTTTTAGTAGCTTATACTATTAATGCCTGCAGCCATACCACTGTGTTACCTGAACCAGTCAGATTTCAGAAGCTAAGCAGGGTGGGGCTTGGTTAGTACTTGAATGGGGAGACCACCTGGGAACCCCAGGTGCTGTAGACTTGGGAGAGGGACCAGGCAACCCACTCCCCCCACCAAAAAAAAAAAAAAAAAAAAAAAAAAAAAAAAAAATCACCCATTGAAAACCCTATGAATAGCAGAGAGGCACTGACAATAGTATTTTGTCTGTTGTACATAAGTTCACTATGAGTCGGATACTGACTCAATGGTACCTAACAACAACATACTATTAATAATAATAATGAAATAAAATGCAAATAAAACAAAAACTAAGAACATAAAAAAGCAGAATATAACATAATTATTATAAACTTGAGCATCAAATTTCTCCCCAAGTTTCTTTTTGTTTAGTTTTTACAGTACTGGGGAGTTGAACCCAGGGCGTTGTACATTCTAAACAAGTGCTATACAGCTGAGCTATACCCTTAAACTATACCCCCAGCCCACCCCAAACTTTTTGACAGCCAAGGCTAAAAAGGTAACATAATTCTTAGCACAATTCTCACTAGCATAATTTAGAAAACAAATCACTTCTTTAAGGGAAATCTTGTATTACACTTGCATTGCTCTGTATGCATATCTTACCTCTTGGTAAACATCTTGAGAGAATGTTTTATATCTAACTAATATCAATTCCCCCTCCTCTTTTTTTTATAGCAAAATGATTTAAGAAATGAGATGCCAAGGTACTTTGAAGTTGGGAAGGGGATTGAGGAAGGCAGAACATTAATCTCTACTCTTGTTCATTTTCCTCTTCATATATATAACTTTTTTGTAAGATGTGATTGCAAATGACCATTTAATATGTGCTAATGATAGCTCAATAAACTGCTTCTTTCAGATTCAGAAATTATCTTAGAGGATTTACAAGAAAAACAGATGGAAAGCTGGAACAATTTTAGGTTCTCCTCCTACCTCACTGGTGCTCTTTCTCAGTCTCCTTTGCTGGATCTTCCCCGTCTTATTAATCTCTAAATTTTGGAGTGTCAATTGTTTCAGGCGGGGACCTTTCCTCTAACTCACTCCTTACATGATCAATCTAGCCTTAGATCCTAAAACCTCCATTAGCTTAAGCTCTGATGCATCACCCTGAATCGCAGACTCATTTATCTGACTGCCCATGTACTATCTCCACATAGATGACTAACAGGCATCTGAGACCTAACATTCCCAGAACACAAGTCTTGAGTCACTTCCCCCAAATCCAGTCATTCTCTCATCAGTGTTGAATATGTCTCTTCTAGCCTTCCACCCTTGTAGGAGCAGCAAAGGGAGAACAGAATCTGAACAAAAATAGTAAGGAGGTAGGCACGGTGATGCACACTGGCAATCCCAGCACTTGGAAGGCAGAGGCAAAGGGATCACAAGTTTAATACCCCTCATGGAACACCCAACACCAGAATGCAGAGAGATCCTATTGACTCTATGTTCAAAGTATATCCACTACTTCTCACCACATCTACTCTAAAACCCTGGCTCAAACACTACCATCTTTTTCCTGGATGCAATATCCTTCTAACAGGCTTCATTCAGTATTTTCATTTTAGCATATTTGCTAGCCAGACTCTGAGTATAATCTGAAGTTCTTATTTGTACATTTTAGCTTCCAAGACCTACACACCTGGCCCACTGATAGCTTTTGTGATCTTACTGCATGCTACTTTCTACTTACTTTCCTTGTGGGGAGAGGTAGGCTTTCAGACAAGGTCTTGTGATATATAGCCCAGGCTGGCTTCAAATTTGTAATCCTCTTGCCTCTACCTCCCAAGTCCTAGGATTATACGTGTGTACCACCATGCCCTGCTGCTTATTCTTTCTGTTCAGATCCTATCTTCTCTTTGCTGCTCTGAAAACAGTGCAAGCATAATAATCACCAGGGCTTGGGAACTTACCATTCCCATTACCTGGCATACCATTCCTCAGATGATCACCTAGTTTCCTTCTTCCTTCAGGCCTGTGGTCTAATGTCAGATATTAGATAGTGCTTCTTATTCTGTCCTATCACAAATGGCATCTCTGTCCCCTACACCCATACTATTCTTTTGTCTTATTTGGTTTTACTTTTCTTAACAGTTGTCACCACATGACATTATATAATTGTTTATATGTACACTTTCCATCTTTGCAAAATTCTGTAAGGGCACGGCTTTGTTTCTATTATATCCTCAGCTCCTACTATTATACCCAATAGCGCTTACTGCTTAATATGTAAAAGGCAATTAACACATATATTTGTTGAATATGAGTAAATGAATAAATGAACCATTTACAAATCAGCTATTGAGCATCTTTAGTTTTATAGAAACCCTTCTTATTTTAGCATACATTTTTGATCACTAGTCTGTCAGTCAATATAATGAATTACTATATAACACAAAATAGTACATATAGTACAACATAATAAATAAGAGACTTTTATTTAAATCTTTAAGTCTTAATAAATGCTGGAAATTTTGGCTATTTATTTGTTTGTTGAGACAAGGTCTCATTATGTAGCCCAAGTTGGCCTCAAACTCAAGATCTTCCTACCTAACACTACCAAGTGCTGGGATTTTAACAATTTATTGAACAGGCTCATCTGTTGAGGCAGTAAGGCCTATTAATCAGAAGAATCTCATTTGTTTCCTCAGAAAGTTGTTTATATTTATCATCCATTTTTTACATTTACATATTCATGTTTCTTTAACAAGAAGTCCAGAAACTAACAGAATCATCTGTAACAAAACTCAGTGTGGATTGTAGTCAAATTTCATCCACTTTATTTCACAAGAACAGGTACTTTAACTATGGTTTAAGAGACAAAATCATTAAGGGCAAAGGCAGCTCTGGAGTAAAACTGTATGTCTTGTTAGTGACATCACATAGATGTTTGTTTGTTGGAAACAAGGCTTTGCTATGTAGCCCAGCCTGGCCTTGAACTCACAATCTTCCTGTGTCAGCCTCCCATGTGCTGGGATTACAGTGTCACCAGGCCCAGCTAGATACTACTTAACATGGTTCTTTTTTAAAATTGTTATCAGCATCTGAAGGTGTTTTTAGAGAAATATCTGTTTTTAATTTTCAGTGTAACTGGGCCACAGAGGTAACGAAACTTTACCCAGGAAATATACTGATTCAGTCAACTTATTGATCGAAATTATCTAAATATAAATTATTGAATGATTTCCTCAATCATAGAAACAATTTCAGGAACAAGGCTCTGAGATAAATATGACTAGCACTTAGCCTCGGAATAAAATGTCTGTCTTTACCATAAAAAATAATGTTTTAATGCAGAAGGAAAATGAAAACCACTGAAAGGAAGAAAAAAAAAATACCCTTCTCTCTGCATGTATTCTCTAGTTGGACAACGTGAAACACAGCATGGTATACAGGGGACTGAATTTAAAGTGATGTCATAGGTTGGTTTTATGTATACACATACAAGTATGAGTGGGCACAGCCTGGACAGTAGGTGTCTTACATGTGTTATTCTCTCACCTTGTGAGCAGAGTTATTGTTTGATGATTTGGTCCCTTCGTGACATGAATGATACAAAGAACCCAGAATTTGTTAAAGGGAAAAATATTACAGTTCAGAAACAGAAGATAAAAGGGACTGATATAAATAGAACAGATATCTGTACTCTCTCCTTCCCCCTTCTCCAAAGGTTTAGCTCTGGGATTCCTGTGGTTCTGAAGAAGGTAACTCTACCATGGTTCAAACTAGTCAGTGGCCACAATGATTGGTTCAAGAGCAAGAAAGTAATCTAAGCCAGTAAAAAGAATGACTTTCATTATTATTCCTAGGAATCTTGAGAGTCAAAGTCATTCATTCTCTCTCTCCTTGATGTAAACACCAGTGCTTATTGTCCCAACTGAATAAGGGTACAAATAGTCTTTAGTTGGGAGAAAATGCCTTAGGATGATAATAACTGCTCTAGGGCAGTCAGTATCCGACTCATAGCGACCCTCATAGGGTTTTCAATGGCTGACTGTTTCGGGATTGTCTTGGGAGTGGATTGCCAGGCCCTTCTCCCACTTTTGCAGTGCTGGGAATCGAACTCGGGACCTCAAAGACTGCAGTGCAGTGCTCTACCAACTGAGCCAAATCCCAGCCCTAGGGCAGAATAAGGGAAGGAAATTGGGTCTTCGAAGACACTATTGACAATATTAATGAGGCAAAGTAATAAATATTGTCTAAATCTCACCCTACCTCTAGACTTTTCAGTTATGTTGTTGTTGTTAGGTGCCATCGAGTGGGTATCCAACTCATAATGACCCTACGTACAACAGGTGAAACACTATTATCAGTGCTTCTCTGCTGTTCATAGGGTTTTCAATAGCAGATTGATTTT
The DNA here is from genome assembly GCA_007922755.1 of Pedetes capensis. Taxonomy (NCBI): domain Eukaryota; kingdom Metazoa; phylum Chordata; class Mammalia; order Rodentia; family Pedetidae; genus Pedetes; species Pedetes capensis. The sequence goes on along the minus strand of VMDO01005831.1, from coordinate 65,773 downwards.
TGGGAGTGGGTTGTTGGGTCTGTCTCCCAAGCCTACAGCACCTGGTGTTCCTGGGCAGTCTCCCATCCAAGTACTAACCAGGCCTGACCCTGCTTAGCTTCTGAGATGGGATCGGATGCCACGGGGCTATGGCTGTAGGCTTTCAGTTGTAGAAGTCAGTAAGTTCTCGTTATCATTCATTCAGTTTAAAATTTTATTTTCATAGACTTGCAAACAAAAATCCTAACAGATTCAAGGAAAATTACATATTGTTGAACAATCATTAGAGAAATCATTTGCTATATAAAACATTCACAATATTTTAACCGAAGAAAAATCACTAAAATCAGCAATTCGGCAAGTTCACAAAAGATATAAAAAAATTTTATAAGTGGAAACTATACCTAGGCTTAACAGGAGACTCATTCAAAGGTTTCATTTTGAGTTTTCTGAAGTAAAATTACTTACATGGAAGTGTACTATGTCTGTACTCTATCTTATGCTGCGGATTCTTCCTGAAAAAAAAAAAGTGAAAATAAGATCTTGTTTTTCAATTACTAAAAATTATTAGGATTAAACTAGAACACTAGATAACCTACAAATAGAATTAGATCCCAACAGACCTCTTAGTGAAAAGCAGTTGCTTTTAAATTACAGTGCCTATTCTATGACAGACAGATTTCTAGATGCAAAGATAGGATAAAGTTTATACCTCAAGAACTTACATTCTAGAGAGAGAGAATGCAATAAGACACAATATATCACCAGGTACCACATTGCATGCCTGTGATCTCAGCTACCCAGGAGGCAAGAAGGTAGAGAGTTCTACCACTGAGCTACATCTCCAGCATGGAAATAATTATTTTTACATAATGAAGTTTAATTCATTCATTCCTTCACCAAGTACTGATTGAATGTTTCCACTATATTCTGGATCTAAGCTAACAATGAGGCTAAATATTTGACAAGGTATTCATTCTTGCCCTTTAAGTCCTCCCATTCAACTTTATGTTTCCATATACATTCCAACAGATAAAAATGGTCAAGTTTCAAGAAGCAGATCTCCAACCTTAGACCTAGACCATGAATCACAGGATGTAAATACTAGGGATCATCTCAGAGTGGCCAGTCCGCCTCTTAGGATGGCAGATGAGCAGTGTGAGACCAAGGAGGTAAAGTTCTTGCCCAGAGTCTGTGCTTTCCAATTTGGGTAATGACCATATTAAGACAGAGGTCCAGGCAAATTAATGAACTGGATTTTTAATAATCTGTAATACTTAGGTGATTTAATCTTCTGTTTACAAATTCTTTTGTGGGAATAAAGTGAAAAATATCTCTGACTTCTCCTTTTAATCACGTAAAAAGTGCACACTTTGGTATAAAATATTGCACAATATTTTTCTCCTCTGTGCATTTGAAACTACTGAGATGGTGGTGAACAAGGTAAAATAAACAATTTCTAATCCTGTAGAACCTTCTGCTTCATAAACAATTCTTTCAAGCAGTGCCTAATATTTTACATTTGCTCTAAGTATTTTATCTTCATCATAGTTTGTTGGATAATAAGAAGTAATTATAAAAACATAACTTTAAATTAGCTGATAAAATCCAGAAAAAGTGTTACTGCTTAAAGCTATCACAATCATGGAACCTAATTTTCATGACAGGATTTAACTAAAGCTACTTTCAAGAGTTGCAAGTGAGAAGCCAGACAGTGTGGTACAAGCCTGTAATCCTAGCACTCGCGAGGCTGAGGATTGTGAGTTCAAGACCAGCATGGCCTACATAGCACACATACTATTTAAAAAAAAAAAAAAGAGTAGCTGCTGAAAGCCCCAGAACCTTTTTAACTCTCTGATGAGAATAATTTTCTCTAGTTGTGCTGCCCAGTACAATAGACAATGACTGCATGTGCCCATTGAGCACTTAAAATGTGGGTGACAGAAATGAGGAAATTAATATAAATTTTATTTAATTTTAGTTAGATTACAGTTAAACTCTAAACAGCCACATGTGGTTATAGTGTTGTTGTCCTATTAAACAATACAAGTTTACTTCAAAAAGAAAAGGGAGATCCTCCCTGCCCAGCACAGATTAATTGAAAATTAACTCAAGAAAATAAAACTCACAAAATATCCTCTTCCTTACAGAACAACCCTAAAAAATTAAAAATCCTGTATGTGGAAATGCTATTATTGAACATAGGAGGGTAGTGACAAAACTGAAGAAAATTCTGTTAGAATCCTGGTTCAGTCACCTCCTTACAGCCTTGCCTAAGCTTCTGAACTTCAGGTTCCCCATTTGTAAAAGGGACATAATCACGGAACCCATACTCGTGAAGTTGTTGGGAAAGTCCAACACACATCACGTCCTTAGTCTGAGGGCTTGGTAGGTGGTAAATAATGTTACCAACTGATTCCTTCATTAATTCAAGAAAGAGTCAGAGAGAATTCACTGCATGTCAAGCCATGTTCAGGTGTCAGTGACATTCCTTATTAATAATATCTTTCCTTTTTTGGTAACTTTTCCTACAACTAGTGTAAGAGTGCAACTATACAGTTAGGGTCATAACTCACCAGTTTTGAGAAATGGAAAAAAGATTTTATGCAAGATTTTATGGTTGGGGTAATTAACCTAAATCTGACCTTTGATGGGAATGAAATTTCAAACTTGAGAAAAATAAACTGGATAGCTTAGATGTGATAAAGAGACCTTCAAAGGAACACAGCTGCAGTGATGATTTGTGGGAAGATCCCTTCCTTATTGAACTTGCTGGTGCAAGTCATTGACTTGTTAAATTCAATCTTTATTAAAGTAGTTAATGCTGGGCATCAGAGAAAGAGAAAGAAAAAAATGCCACATATTAATACCAAAGTTATTCTTTTATAAATTACCTTATTTATTTATTTGCCTGTAGCTGTAGCCCTGTGGCATCTGATCCCGTCAGATCTCGGAAGCTAAGCAGGGTCAGGCCTGGTTAGTACCTGGATGGGAGACCGCCTGGGAACACCAGAAGCTGTAGGCTTGGGAGAAGGACCTGGCAACCCCCTCCCAAAGTCAATCTGCCATCGAAAACCCGATGAACAGCAGAGAAGCACTGACAATAGTGTTTCCCCTGTTGTACAGAGGGTCGCTATGAGTCGGATACTGACTCGACGGCACCTAACAACAACAACAACAAGTTATTTTATTCTTTTTTTTGCTGAACCAAGGGCACCCCACATACTTTGCAAGTAGTCTACCCTAAGCTGTACCCTCAGCCCATTTCTTTAATTTTTTTTTTTATCTTGAGACTGGGTCTCACTAAGTTACATAGGCTGCCTCTAATCTCAAGCTTTTGAATCTCCTGCTTCTGTCTCCCAAGGCACTGGGAATTCAATTGTATGTCACTGTACCCAGCTCAAAGTTATTCTTTATCTTTAATCTACAAAAATAAATTACTGGTCATTTGAGATATATATTTTTTGATGTTATGGTTTGGATATAAAGTATCCTCCCAACAGGCTCTTTTGTTGGGGCTTGGTACCCAACTGGTAGCAGTATTTTGAGAGGTTGTGGAAACTTTAGGAGGTGAGACCCAGCTGGAGGAAGTAGCCCTTTAAGTCCTCCCAAGGTCATGTGGGCCTATGTGCTTAGGCAGACCATCATAGTCACAGGTGGTAGAGGACTGAATGCTCTGAAACCATGAGCCAAAGTAAATCTTTCTTCCCTCGAGTTCTTTATGTGAGGTATTTTGGTCACAGCAACAAGAAAAGTAACAATATATTTAATAACTTTTTATTTTGAAAAAATTTCAAACCTATTAAAATGTGGTAACCTATAGCCATACCACACTGGCATCCAATCTCATCAGATCTTGGAAGCCAAGCAGGGTCAGGCCTGGTTAGTACTCGGATGGGAGATCATCTGGTAGTGTAGGTTTCGGAGAAGGACCCGGTAGCCCACTCCCTAAACAATCAGCCATCGAAAACCCTATGAAGAGCAGAGAAACCCTGACAATAGTGCTGAGCATGGCAGAGTGTCTGGGAGTGTTTCCTTCTGTTGTACATAGGGTCATTATGAGTTGGACAGGACTTGTCAGCATGTAACAACAACAACAAAACATGGGCAAGAGCAGTAGACTCAAGTCAGATATGCCTTCATTGAGATCCTTCAAGTGTTAACATAGATAGCTTACTATTATACATACTCATGCTATTATATACTCATTTGAGATTTAAAGGCTTTTTCTCTTTCCTTTGAATATTAATTACTCTGCTGTTTGTTTTCTTTCCTGTGCAGAAGATTTTTAGTTTGACATAATCTCATTTGTCTACTTTTGCTTTGTTGCCTGTGCTTTTGGGATTGTGTCCAACATCATCGTCAGATCAATGCCACAGAATCTTTCCATTATCTTCTAGTTTTATAGTTTTAGGCCTTACGTTTTTCATCTATAATCTATTTTCAGTTAATTTTCATATAAGAGGTGAGATAACAATCTAATTTCATTCATTCTGTATGTGGATATCCATTTATTGAAGAGATTGTCCTTTCTCCATTGTTTGTTTTTGACATGTTCATTATATATCAAGAGACAATAAATGTGTGGATTTATTTCTGAGCTTTCTGTTCTGTGCCATTGCCCTGTATGTCTGTTTTAATGTCAGTATCAAGCTATTTTAGTTATAATACCTTTGTAATCTATTTTGAGGGCAGGTGGAATGATACCTCCAGCTTTGTTTATTTTGCTCAAGATTTCTTTGACTATTTGGGGTCTTTTATGGTTCCATATGAATTTTAGAATTGTTTTTTTTCTATTTCTATGATGACTGACATTGGAATTTTGATAGGGATTACACCAAGTCAGCAGATCTGAGAAGTTATGGACATTTTAACAATATTGATTCTTTTATTCCATAAATATAAGATCATTTTGTCATTTGTTTGTATAGTCTTCAGGTTTTCCACCAATATTTTATAGTTTTCAGTGCATCTATTTTTCACCTCCTTGGTTAACTTTACCCCTATGTATTTTTTTCTAGCCATTGTAAATCCAACTGTTTTCTTGATTTTTTTTAGATTACTGTTATTGCTCACAAATGCTTCTGATTTATGTTGATTTATATCCCCCAACTTAACTGAATTTACTTATTAATTTTAATAGTGTTTTGCAGTCTTTGGGGTTTTCCTTGCATAAGATCATGTCACCTGCTATATTTTCTATTAAATATGTAAAAACTACACTTGGTTTTGCTACTTTTACTACTACTTACGAAAAAGGATTGTTTAAAAAGACATGAAAGAATCATCTGCAATACAAGCAGAAGTTTTAAATTCTTATTGGTTGGAGTATAAAACAGTTTCCAGTTTCTGGAATGAAAATGAACTTTCTTGAGTTAATGCTAATACTTAAATTATAATTTTAGTGAATCCTAATCCATGGATCTTGATGATTTTCAGAAATTGATCCTTTGGAAGGTAGTATTTCTACTGGGTATATTCCTGAGAATGCCTCTTCTCATTCGCTTGAAAAGATTGTCATCATGCTGAAATTGCTTTGCACTTATACTTATAAAGATAATAAAGTACTCAATCTTTTTATATACCCCTAAGACTAAATTATGTTAGAATTTCCTGCCATTAACAGTTCATATTACTTCCCCAGGAAACAATGAAAATCTGACAATCATATTAATCAGAGTCCATTACAATCAGGCTTCAGAGATACAGACTACTCAGCACTGATAGACTTAGTTCTAGTCAGTCAATCACCCAGGCCAACTGGGAATACCTAACATCTTTCACAAATGCTTAACAGAGAGATACCACTGGGTACCAAACCTGTTCCTATCTCGCTTTTTAAATTTCAGATTACTAGCATCATATAGCCTGCAGCCATAGCCCTGTGACATCCGATCCCGTCAGATCTCAGAAGCTAAGCAGGGTCAGGCCTGGTTAGTACCTGGATAGGAGACCACCAGGGAACACCAGAAGCTGTAGGCTTGGGAGAAGGACCTGGCAACCCCGTCCCAAAAATTAATCTGCCATTGAAAACCCTATGAACAGCAGAGAAGCACTGACAATAATGTTTCCCCTGTTGTACAGTGGGTCACTATGAGTCGGATACCGACTCGACAGCACCTAACAGCAACAACAACAACAAGCATTATGTAACAGAAGGGGCTCAGGTTTCAGAATCAAAAGACTTGATCCTGGATACAAACCAAACAATATATTGGTGGTGTGACTTATGGCAAGTCTGTGAACAAGGCCTCTTTCTTCATCTGAAAAGCAAGGATAACACTAGCTTTCTCACATGTGGTTGTTCAAAGCATTAAAGTAATGTATATAAATTTTCATAGGCTATTAAGCATTTTATTGATATTATTTTTACAGACATAAAAATCAATTTCACTTTAAGATCTCCAACAACAGCTGCAAATCCTATGCCAGTAAAAGTAACTGGCAAATTGATACTAAATGGCAAAAATTTTCCTTCAATAATATATACCATGGGCTGGAATTTAGCTCAGTTGGTAGAGCACTGTGCTGCAGTCTCTGAGGTCCCGAGTTCAATTCCCAGCACCACAAAAATGGGAGAAGGGCCTGGCAATCCACTCCCAAGGCAATCCCAAAACAGTCAGCCATTGAAAACCCTATGAGGGTCGCTATGAGTCGGATACCGAATCGACGGCACCTAACAACAATAACAACAACAATATATATACCATTGTGGTAGAATATTTCCCTTGTCATATTTCACATGTTTATATAATAATTTCTAACATTTGGCTATGCATATTCAATTCTCAAAAATTGGTTATTTCATAAGAAAACACATTATCTTTTTCATACAACCCTCTTTTATGGCTGAGTGGAACCCTGTTAAGCTCTTTGGGGATATATGAGCTTTTGAGATAACTTTGAAGAGCAATGCCCAAATTCTACCCAGATGTTTTTCCTACTGGCAAATGGAATTACTTAATCAAAGTTCATTCATAAAAAATTACAACAACTATTTTCACAAATGGCATTTTCTCTAACTTAGCAGGTATCAAAATCATGTTTTTTATTAATGTTTATTAACAGTAACTTTTGAGTTATAAATATGAAGTTTTATATCCATACAATATCACCTTTTTGTGAGGGTTATATTTTAAAATATACATTTTCTAAAATATTATTCTGATTTCCATGATGTAGATGCATGAATAATCAAAAGTTCAAGAGTAAATTAAAAAACTATAAGAGGCTAAGTATGGTAGTACATGCCTATAATCCCAGTACTCAGAAGGCTGAGACAGGAGGATTGAGAGTTCAAGGCCAGCCTGGGCTACAAAATAAGACTCTATCTCAAAAAAAACAACCAACTAACCAACCAAACAACAAACCAAACAACAACAACAACAACAACAACAACAACAACAACAGCAAAAACTATAAGAAACATAGTGTGGTATTGTGGTGTAAATTTTTCCATATGACAAACACTTTTATGTCTTTGTAATTATTGAGCCAGTGGAAAATTTGACCCTTTGTAATATTTCCTGATAAGAATTCTACAAGTAATGTTTGAATATGTGGAAGCTAGGTTTATCTTTAAAAAAGATACACACACACACACACACACACACACACAAACACACACACACACATTGTTGTTGTTGTTGTTGTTGTTGTTGTTGTTAGGTTCCATCAAGTCAGGCCCAACTCATAGGGAACCTATGTACAACAAAACAAAAAACTCAGACACTGCACCATGCATATAATCTTTTTTATTTTTAAATCCATTGTTGTAACCACTGTGTCAATCCATCTGTTTGAGGGTCTTCCTTTTTTTCATTGACCCGCCACTCTCCCAAACATGATGCCCTTTTCCAGCAAATTGGTCCATCCTGACAACATGTTCAAAAGACATAAGACACATTCTAACCATCCATGCTTCAAGGAGCACTCTAATTGCACCATTTCTAGGACGGATCTGCTGGTTCTGTTGACAGTCCACAGTATATTCAGTTTTTGTCTTCAGCACCATATTTCAAAAGCATCAATTCTTCCCTTGTCTCTCATATTCAACTTCCAGCTTTCATAAGCATATGATGCAAATGAAAATACATGGCATGAGTCAGTTGCATCTTCATCTTCAATATGACATCTTTACTTTTCAACACTTTAAAGAGGTCTTTTGCAACAGTTTTTCCCAATGCTATGTGTCTTTTGATTTCTTGGCTGCTGCTTCCATGGTTATTAATTATAGAACCAAGTAAAGCAAAATCGTGGACCACCTCAATCTTTTCTCCATTTATCATGAAGTTGCTTACTGACCCTATTGTAAGGATTTTCATTTTCTTGATGTTGAAGTACAATCCATACTGAAAACAGTGTTCTTTGATCTTCATCAGTAAATGTTTCAAATCCTCTTCAGTTTCAGCAAGCCAAGTTTTGCCATCTGCATAACACAGGTTGTTAATGAGTCTTCCTCCTATCCTGAGGCCATGTTCTTTTTAATGGAGTTCAGCTTCTTAGATTATTTGCTCAGCATAGAAATTGAAGAGGTAAGGTGAAAGGACACAGTCCTGATGCACATCTTTCCAGACTTTAAACCAGGCAGTGTTTCCTTATTCTGTTCAAACTATTGCCTCCTGGTCAATGTACAGATTCCTCATGAGTACAATTAAGTGCTCTAGTATCCCCATTCTTCCCAATGTTACCCATAATTTGTTGTGTTCCACACAGTCACATGCCTTTTTGTAGTCAATGAAATTTAGACTCTTTCTGGTTTTCTCTCCTTTCGGCTAATATCCATCTGACATCAGCAATGATGCCCCTCATTCCACACCATCTTCTGAATCCAGCTTGATTTTCTGGCAGTTCCCTGTCAATATATTGCTTCAATCATTTTATGATGAATGCTATGCTACTGGTATTACATATACCAGCAAGATCACCCATGGTGGACAAATTTAAACTGAGTTCCAGACTAAGACAGACTAGGGAGGAGCCAGCCACCCATTCCCCCAAAATATCAGCCATTGAAAACCCTATGAATAGCAGAGAAACACTGTCAGATATAGTGCTGGAAAATGAGCCCCCCAGGCTGGAAGGCATTCAACAGACAACTGGGGTAGAGCTGCCTCCTTAAAGTAGAGTTGACCTTAAAGACGAGTATGGGGTAAAGCCTAGGGACATCCTTTTGCTGATGTGGCATGACTCAAAATGAAAAGGAATAACTGTAAACATCCATTAATAATTGGAACATGGAATATATGTAGTATGAATCTAGGAAAATTGTTGTTATTAGGTGCTGTCAAGTTGAGTCCGACTCATAGCAACCCTATGTATAACACAACAAAACACTGACACTGTGCCATGCCCAGCCCTATTGTCAGGCTTCTCTGCTCTTCATAGAGTGTTCATTGGCTAATTGTTTTGGGATTATTTCAGGAAAGGGCTGCCAAGTCCTCCCACTTTTGTGGTATTTAGGATCAAACTCAGTGCCTTACAGAATGCAGAGCAGTACTCTACTAACTGAGCTAAACCTCAACGCTCTAGGAAAGTTAGAAATTAACAAAAGTGAAATGGAACACAAAAATATCAACATTCTAGGCACGAGTTAGCTAAAATCACTGTTATTGGCCATTTTGAATTAGATAATCATATGGCCTACTATGTGGGGAATGACAACTTAAAGAGAATGGGGTTACATTCATCATTTAAAAAAATACCTCAAGATCTGTCCTGCAGTACAATTCTGTCAGTGATAAATAATATCCATATGTGTATAAGGAAAATTGGGGCTAGGGTTTAGCTCAGTCGGTAGAGTGCTGCTCTATGTGCTCTGAGGCCCTGTGTTTGATCTCCAGCACTATAAAAACAGGAGAAAGATCTGGAAGCCGAAAGAGTCTGCCACTGAAAACTCTATGAATAGCAGAGAACTGACATAGTGCCAGGCAGTGTCTCATTCTGTTGTACATAGGGTGTCTATGAGTCAGATTCAACTCAATGGCACCTAATAACAACAAGAAAAACAAGTAAGGCCAGTTAATATGACTGTTATTCAAATTTATGCAACAACCACTAAGGCTGCAAATGAAGAAATAGAAGACTTTTACCATCTTCTTCGGGCTGGGATTTAGCTCAGTGGGTAGAGCGCTGCGCTGCAGTCTCTAGGGCCCTGAGTTCAATTCCCAGCACCGCAAAAATGGGAGAAGGACATGGCAACCCACTCCCAAGGCAATCCAGAAGCACTCAGCCATTGAAAACCCTATGAGGGTCACTATGAGTCGGATACCGACTCGATGGCACCTAACAACAACAACAACAACAACCATCTTCTTCAATCTGAAATTGATTGAACATGCAATCACTAGGCACTGGTTGTTACTGGTGATCGGAATACAAAAGTTGGAAACAAAGAGGGCTAAGTAGTGGGAAAACATGGCCTTGGTGACAGAAACAATGCTGGACATGGCATAAGAGAATTCTGTTGGACCAAACACCTTTTCACTGCAAATACATTTTTTCACCAACATAAACAGTGATTACATACATGGAGGGGCTGGGGTTTAGCTTAGTTGGTAGAGTATTGCTATGCAGTCTCTGAATCCCTGGGTTCAATCCCCAGCACCACAAAAATGGGAGAAGGATGTGGCAATCCACTCTTGAAGCAATCTCAAGATAACCAGCCATTAAAAACCCTAGGAGGGTTGCTATGAGTTGGACACAACTTCACAGCACCTAACAACAACATATACATGGAATTCACCAGATGGAACATAGAGGAACCAAATAGACTACATTTGTGGAAAGAGACAATGGAAAACTTCAATATCAAAGTCAAAACAAGACCAGGTAACCATCAACTGCTCATATGCACGTTCAAACTCAAACTGGAGAAAACTAGAACAAGTGTGTGACAGCCAAGGTATGACCCACCTGAGTTCAGAGACCAGCTCAAGAACAGATTTGATGCGTTACACACTAATGATCAAAGACCAGACAAGTTGTGGCATGATATCAGAGACATTATTCATTATTCATGAAAGTAAAAAGTTATTAAAAGGGCAGGAAAAAAAAAAAGACCAAATTACATGTCAAAAGAGACTCTGAAACTTCCCTTGAATGTCCAGCAGCTTAAAGAAAAGTAAGACATGACAAAGTTAAAGAACTAAACAGAAGATTTCAAAGGGCAGCTTGAGAAGACAAAATAAAATATAATGGCATGTGCTAAGAGCTGGGATAGAAAATCCAAAGGGAAGAACATGCTCTGTTTTTCTCAAACTTAAGGAATTGAAGAAAAATATTAAGCCTTTGATGCCAATAGTGAAAGATTCTATAGGGAAAATGTTAAAAGGCACAGGAAACATCAAAAGAAGATGAAAGGAATGCACAGAGTCATTATACCCAAAAGAATTGGTGGATGATAAACTATTTCAAGAGGGTGCATATGATCAGGAACCAAAGATATTGAATGAAGAAGTGGAAGCTGCCTTGAAGGAACTAGTAAAACACAAGTCTCCAGGAATTATTGGCCTACCAATTGGGATGTTTCAACAAACAGATGCAGCACTGGAGGTGTTAACTTATCTATGTCAACAGATTTGGAAAGCAGCTACCTGGTGAACTGACTGGAAGAGATCCATATTTGTGCTTATTACCAAGAAAGAGGATCCAACCAAATGAGGAAACTATCAAGTGATATCATTAATATCTCACACAAATAAAATTTTGCCAAAGATCATTCAAAAGCAACTGCAGCAGTATATTGACAGAGAACTGTTGGAAAAAATATATACATACATATACATATGTAAGATTAGAAAATACAAGAGGCTGTATCCAGAGTAGGAAGGGAATAGGAAGGGAGTAGGAACAATATGAGAGTGGTAATAAGGGAGAGACAAAGCACAAAGTACATGATACAACTGTATGAAAATCACATAAGGAAATTTATTGTTCTGTATACAAATTAAATAATAATAAAGGAAAAAATGAAATAAATAGAATAGATTCTATTGTTATGCATTTCATTCATACTGTCTCTCAGTAAAAATTCCCTGAATACCCACCATATGCCAAGTACTATTCTAGGTTCCAGAGACACTGTCAATAATGAACAAGCCATCTCTGCTTTTATGGGGTTTATATGATAGCAGAGCCTGCAGCCACACCAGCGTGACATCCAGATCCCATCAGATTTCAGAAGTAAAGCAGGGTCAGGCCTGGTTAGTACTTGGATGGGAGACTGCCTGGGAACACCTGGTGCTGTAGGCTTGGGAGAAGGACCCGGCAACCCACTCCCAAAAAACAATCAGCCATTGAAAACCCTATGAATAGCAGAAAAGCAATGACAATACTGTTTCACCTGTTGCACATAGGGTCACTGTGAGTTGGACACTGACTCAATGGCACCTAATAACATGATAGCAGATAAGAGATAAAGAAACATATTTATAGTTTCAGGAAGTGATTACTATGAAGAAAAATAAAGCAAAAGGCACAGAGAATGAAAGAGCATGGAGATGTATGCATTTATTTAGGAAGGTTGGAGAAGGTGTTTCGAAGGAAGTGAAAGGAAACAGCAAATGTCTTTATATTTCCTAAGGCTCTGAGGGGGAAATAAACTATATTATTTGGGAAAGCACACAAAGAGTAGTATAGCTCAAGGCAAATGAGTAAGAAGGAAAAATAGTAGGATATGAAGTCAAAGAAGAACTTGTAAGCCACAGAAAATTGTATCGTCTGAAGCCATGGGAAGCTTTTGAGTAAGAAAACAACATGATACATATTCCTAAAGTATGGTTGCTATGTGGAGAACGAATTACAAGAGGGCAAGAGAGAAAATAAGGATACCAGTTAGGAAGCTACTCAGTACTCCAGGCAAGAGATGAAGGTAGTTATATGACTGAGGTGGTAGAGGCTGAGGATGTAAGAAGTGGTCAGATTTCTAACATATTTTAAAGGTTGAAATGGCAGGATTGAATGAATAATGCAAAGGAATGAAAAGAATCAGGGTGCCTTGTAGTTGTGAGTTTGAACTATATGAATGGCTGAGTCATCTACAGAGGTGGGAAACACTTGGTAAAGAGTTGTTTTCACTATAAAAACAAGAGTTGGGGTTCCCGTTAAGATGGGCAGATGGTTAACAGCTGTGCTTCAACTGGGGAAGAAAACTCTTAGGGAAATCTGTGAAGTTCTCTCAAAACAAGGCAAAACTAAAAAACAGTGGAGAGCAGCTTTAATCATTAAAAAAAAGGGGGATAGCATGAGAACAATTGGCCAAATAGTGATTTACCACAGAGAAGAGGAGGAAATGGTGGGTTGACTCACTAGATCCTCAACCCTGGGAAAACAATTGTGAAAGGTTGCAGAGATTATAGGCCCTCCGTTGAGTGCTCAGCTAGTGAGAGGTACTGCGTGGAAACAAAAGTGGAAGTCTGCAAGACTCTCCTGCAAGGCCGAGGCCAGGCTGTGCAGCCCCCGCTTCAGGATTTTAGATCCTGGGGCTGGGTATTTTTTATTTCTTTTTACTGGGGAGAGACTATTACCACCCTGTTCTCTGGCACCAGTGGAACCACGAGCCTGAGGGAGAGAGACTGAGTGGTGGCGAATTCAGAGGACAGAAAGGAAAGGCTAACACCCTTGGACCCCTGGGCCTAAGAAAATCTCTTCAGGCTGAGGGGCATCTAGGGCCCAGGAGTGTCTTCTTCACCGACAGGTGGCACGCAGGACCAAGGAGCCCAAGAGAGATGGTTCAGGCAGCGGCTCATTTATGGCCCAGAAGCACAGGTGACACAAAGAAGTGGTACTGCAGGACCAGCAAGCCTAGGAGAGATGATTCAGGCAGTGGTGCATTTGGGACCCCGGAGCACCTGCAACACAGAGAAGCAGCGCCATGGGACTAGGGAGACTAAGAGACACTCTTTGGTCTGTTGTGCCTTCTAGTCCCAGGAGTGCCAATAATGCAGTGAAGTGGCACCATGGGTCTGGGGAACCTAAGAGAAAGGGTTCAGGCAGTGGGGGTGTTTATAGCCCAGGAGTGCCACACAGGACCTGTGAGCCTAAGAGAGACAGTTCAGGCCGTGGAGAATTTGGGGCCCAGGAGTGCCAGTGACACATAGAAAAGGCATCATAGGACCAGGCAGCCTAAGAGACACTGTTTAGGTTGTGCTGAATCTAGAGACTGGGAGTGCCAGCGGCACAGAGAAGGGGCACTGCAGGACAAGCAAGCAGAGTAGACATAGTTTAGGCTATTGCATATATGGGGGCTGGGTTGTCAAGGTATGGAAAGAAACGGTGGGGCAGTGCTAACTGCAAAGGCTGCAGCAAGAACTAGGCACCAGACCCTGAGGCTAGGACTTACAGGGGAAGTAAGGGAAGAGAAGTGCCAGTGGCCTGTCATCATCCAGTCTCAGGAGAGAACCTGTTTACACATGAAAGAAGTGAGTCCAAACACCCAGACCCAGAAATGGGCAGGCCTCAGCAGAAAAACACATGAAACATGAAAAGTGAAGTTGCATGGAAAGATCCAATAGATCAAAGCCTCCTAACAGACAATTTCAAAGTAACCAGATTCATGGTGATGCCAGATAAAGAATTTAGAACACTGCTTATAATTATGTTGGGAGACCTCAAAGAAACCACCATGAGAGCAACTGATTCACTGGACAAAAAGGTATACAACTCAGAAGAAAAATTAAGCATAGAAATTCATGTCCTGAAGAAGAATCAAACAGAAATCCTGGGAGATACAAAGCAAAGTCAATCAACTCAATATTACAGTAGATTCTTCAGTATCCAGACTAGACAAAACCAAAAATAGGGTATCTGATAGTGAAGAACAACTTGAGGATATTATCTACTCAGGTGCCAAGAAAGAAATATGAAGCAGTATGAACAAGATTTTCAAGAGGTCATCAATAAAATAAAGAGATGCAACCTATGAATTCAGGGCATTCACAAAGGAGTTGAAAACAACAGGAGAGGATTAGGAAATATATTCAAAGAGATATTAGATGAGAACTTCCCAAACCTAAGGGAAGATTTACATATCTATACAACTGAAACAATCAGAACTCCAAATAGAGTAGAAACAAACACCAAATTAATGCAGAATATTTGCCTCCTCTCAATAATTACTCTCAATGTAAATAGACTTAACTCACCATTCAAGAAATATAGATTTGTCAATTGGATCAAAAAACTTAAACCCTCCATATGTGGCATTCAAGAGACTCATCTCATCCATAAAGAACATAAAAGCCTAAATTAAGGCTGGAAAACAATACACCAAGCATGAGGGAACCAAAACCAAGCAAGAGTACCAGTAAAATTTCTGACAACTTAGACTTAAACCCCAAACTAATCAGAAGAGACAAAGAAGGACACTACATATTAATAAAAGGAACAGCCAGCCAGGAACCCATAATGATATATTTAATATTTACTCACCAAATACATGTGCACCTAGCTTCATAAAATAAATTTTATTGGAGATAAAAGAACACATCATAACAAATATAATAATTATTGGAAATGTCAGCAGCCCACTTTTGCCAAGAGACAGGTCATCAAAGCAAACAATGGACTTAAATAGTACCATAGAACAACCAGATCTTACAGACATCTACATAGTATTTCATCCAACAGATGCATAATATATATTCTTCTCAGCACCACATGGAATTTTTCTAAGGTAGACCACCGTTTAGGCCACAAAAATGTCCTCAACAAATACAAAAAGCAGAAGTCATCCCCTGTGCCTTATCAGATCACTATGGAATAAAAATAGAATTCAAAGCAAGAAAAATTTCAGAAATGTTACAAATTCATGGACACTAAATAATATACTGCTAAATGATCAATGGATGATCAAAGAAATCATAGAGGAAAGTTAAATATTTCTGCAATCAAACAAGGATGAAAACACATCCTACCAAAATTTATGGGATACAGCAAAGGCAGTTGTAAGAGGGAAGTTCATAGCTATGAGCACCTTCATCAATAAGCTAGGGAAGGCCCAATTAAATAACTTAATCAAACATCTTAGGGCAGTAGAAAGCCAATAACAAGTCAACCTCAGAAGGAGTATTCAGACAGAAATTATTAAGATCAAGACTGAGATTAGCCAATTAGAAGTTTTTAAAAAGACAAAAAAATTGAGACTAAGAGTTAGTTCCTCAAAAAAGTTAATAAAATAGACACTCCCCTATCCAGTCTTACAAAAAAAGACCCAAATTTAAAAAATTAGAGATGAGAATGGAGTCACAACCACCAATACTGATGGAAACAAGATCATCAGGGAATACTCTAAGAAATTGTGCTCCCCAAAAAACAAAAATATTGAAGAAATGGGTAAGTCCATCAACACATATGAATTATCAAAATTAAGCCTGGAGGACATAAGCAATTTAAACAGACCCATCACATTCACTGAAATTGAGTAATAAAAAATCTCCCAACAAAGAAAAGCCCAGGTTCCATCATGTTCACAGCAGAATCCTATCAAACCTTCAAAGATGAACTAATACCTATTCTCCTCAAACTATTTCATAAAATAGAAATTGAAGTATACATTCTACAAAGCCAGTATCATCCTGACACCAAAGCAAGGCAAGGATGCTTCAAAGAGAGAGAACTATGGACCAATTTCCCTGATGAACACTGACACAAAAGTCCTCAATAAAATTCTGGCAAACCAAATTCAGCAACACATAAAAAAGATTATACACCCTAATCACATGGGCTTCATTCCACAGACGCAAGGCTGGCTTAACATAGGAAAATCAATCAATGTAATTCAACTTATCAAGAGACTTGAAGACAGAAATTATATGATATAATCTCAATTGATGTTGAGAAGGCCATTGACAACATGCAACATCTTTTCATGATAAAACTCCCAGACAAAGTGGGCATAATAAGGAAATAGGTCAATATTGTAAAGGCCATCTATGACAAACCTACAGCCAATATCATTTTAAGTGGGGAAAAACGGAAAACATTCCCTCTATGGTCAGGAACAAGACAAAGAGGTACACTCTATCCTCTCTCATTCAATATTTTGATCAAACTCCTAGCCAGAGCAAGTAGGCAAGAGAAGAAATCAAAGGATACAGATAAGCAAGGAAGAGGTCAAATTATTCTTATTTGCAGATAACATGGTTCTTTACTAAAGGATGCCAAAAGTTCCTCTAGAAAACTCTTAGAGCTTAATTAACTCCTTCAGCAAATTAACAGGATACAAAATTAACACTCAAAAGTCGGTAGCCTTGCTTTCCACCAATAGTGAACAGGAAGAGAAGGAAATTAAGGCAATAATTCCATTCACAATAGCCCACCAAAAAGTTAAATATCTAGGAATCAATCTATCCAAAGACCCAGAAGATCTCTACAAGGAAAACTTCAAAACACTAAGGAAAGAAATTGCAGGGGATTTTAGAAGATGGATGGACCCACCCTGCTCATGGATTGGGAGACTCAGTATTGTAAAAATGGCTATACTATAATTTACACAATTAATGCAATCTCCATTAAAGTTCCAAGGATAGCTTTTGCAGAAATAGAAAAAACAATCCTAAAATTCACATGGAAACATAGAAGACTGTGTATAGCCAAAACAATCATAAGCTACAAAAACAGTCCAGACAGGATCACAATACCTGACTTCAAATTATAGTACAACACTCAGTGGCAAAAACAGCTTAGTACTGGCATAAAAATAGGCTTGAAGACCAATGGAACAGAATTAAAGACTCAGAGATACACCCACACAACTACAGCCACCTGATTTTTGACAAAAGTGCTAAGGTCATTCAATGGACAAAAAGGCCTCTTTAACGTATGGTGCTGGAAAAATTGGATATCTATTTGCAGAAAAGTGAAAATAGACCCTTATCTCTCAATTTGCACAAGAGTTGCACAATGAATAAGAGACCTCAACATAAAACCAGAAACCTTAAAACTACTAGAAGATAAGAAACACGCTACAACACACAGGCAAAGTATTTCCTTAACAAGACTCCAATTGCCCAGGAAATGGCACCAAGAATTGATAAATGGGATTACATGGAATTAAAAAGCTTCTGTACAGCAAAGGAAACAATCAACAAAGGGAGAGCCCAATGAATGGCAGAAAATCTTTGGAGCCTACACACCTGACAGAGGACTAATTTCTAGGATATACAAAGAACTTAAGAAAGCAAATTCCAAGACAACAAATAACAGTTTGCCAAGTACATAAGTGGGCAAAGGAAATGAACAGACAGTTCCCAAAGGAAGAAGTTCAAAGGGCCACAAAACACATGAAAAAATGCTCAATATCCCTAGCTATGAGGGAAACGCAAATCAAAACGATACTGAGATCCATCTCACTCCAGCAAGAATGGCCAAGATCAAGAAAACATAATAACAAATGCTGGCAGGGATGCAGCAAAAAACGAACTCTTTACACTGCTGGTGGGACTATAAGTTAGTTCAACCACTTTGGAAATCAATATGGAAATACCTTAGAAAACTAAGAATAGAAATGCCATACAATCCAGCTATACCACTCCTGGGAGTATACCCAATCAGAGACAAATCATCATAGGACAGAGACACCTGCATTTTCATATTTAATGCAGCACTTTTCACAATTACAAGGATATGGGAACCCACCAAGATGTCCATCAATAGAGAAATAGATTTAAAAATTGTGGCATATATACACAATGCAATATTACTCAGCAATAAAGAATGAAAAAATGTCATTTACAGCAAAATGGATGAAACTGGAGAATATCATCTTAAGTAAATAAACCCAGGCCCAAAAAGAGAAATACCATATATTCTCATTCATATGTGGGCACTAAATCTAACTTAAAGGAAGAAGCAAATATATATATATACCCAGGGAGTGGAGGTTGAGGAAGAGGTAAAGGGGAGGGAAATGATGTGCAGTGATAAAGAGAAGATAATCTCAAGAAAAATGATGCAACAGTACAAATACATGGGGAAAATGGAACATAACCCATAAATGCATATGTTTTTTCATTACACATTAATTAAAAGGTTCTGGAAAACATGTAAGTTGATGAAAGTGTAACCAAAAGCCATGTAATAGTTGCATTATGAAAAGAGCAAAAGCCTTACTACTCTCTACCCCACCAACATTTATAAATAAAGGGGATATAATTTAAAAAAAGAAGAAAAATCAAGTTTTGTTTCATAAGTGGTATGTTTGAACTATCTATTATGCAACCAAACGGCAGAATTTAAACATAGAAATCTAAAGACTTAAGTTGAATTAGCTCACCTAGAAAGTAACAAGAAAGTAAGAACAGAACAGAGAGAGAAAGGATGCATGACTGGGCCCTGTGTCTTTGTGTTATCTACAAGTAGTGAAGAAGCAGAGGCAACAAAGGTGAAAGAAGAGTAAGCAGGAATATAAATAAGCTGACTTCATGAATATGAATATATTGTACTCAACAGTGGAGGACTCCAGAACACAAACAATGCAATCTCGTTGTTTTCTATGTTTCCATGAGGAACTGAAATCCAGGAAACTCAAATGACTGATGCAAAGTTATGTTACAAAATTAGCATAACCATAACTAGAATTTAAGTCAGCTGACTTAAAAACCCATCATAGAGAACTACCAAAAGATTAACTAGACAATAGTAGTAAGAGTCATTTTTATTTTCATTTGCCTCAAAAATTCAGTAACTTAATATCACCTTAAATGAACCTAAATGACTATTTTATATCACATCCTAGAATAGTGATTGTTGTTGTTAGGTGCTGTCGAGTCAGGTGTGAATGACAGTGACACTCACAGGGTTTTCAATGGCTGACTGCTTAGGAATGGACTGCAACATCCTTCTTCCATGTCTGCAGTGCTATGGATTGAACCCAAGTCCTAAGAAAGTACAGAGCAGCACTCTACCAACTGAGTTAAACCCCAGACCCAGAATAGTAATGGTTTATTATTGTTGTTGTTAGGTGCCATTGAGTCAGAGTCCGACTCATAGCGACTCTACATACAACAGGCGAAACAATATTGTTAGAGCTTCTCTGCTATTCATAGGGGTTTTCAATGGTGGATTGGTTTGGGGGTAGTGGGTTTCCAGGTCCTTCTCCCAAGCCTACCATGTCTGGTGTTTCCAGGCAGTCTCCCATCCAAGTACTAACCAGGCCCAACCCTGCTTAGCTTCTGAGATCTGACGGGATCTAATACCACAGTGGTACGGCTGCAGGCGGAATAGTAACTAGCACAAGTTTAGTGCTTAATATTTGCTTAAGGAATTATCATACTATATTTTGGTTTCATCAAAACAAAATATTTTACATTGTACTTTTGTAGTTCAACCTTTATTTTAAAACCAGAAACAAAAATATGAATGCCCTATTATCAATTATCTCAGTCTCAAAATTTAGGAGAAAAAAAGAATTAACAAATATTTTTTATTTATTAAAAATGCTATAGTTTACATTTTAAGTGTCCCGGAAAGGTCCAGATTCTAACCATTTAGTTACCAGCTTATGGTGCCATTGGGAGGTGGTGCAACCTTTAAAAGGTGGGGCTTAATGGAAGTAAGTTAGGTCATTGGGAGCATGCTTTTGCAGGAACTATTGGGGCCCCAACCCTTTTCCTCTTTTCTCTTTTTGCTTCCCAGCCACCATGGGGTAAGCAGCCTCCTTAGCCACATGCACTTTGCCATGAGGCACCATGTCACCACAGGCTCAAAGCAATAGGGCCAAGTGGCCTGACACTTCTGAAATGATAAGCCAAAATATCTTTCCTGTTCTTAAGTCTATTTTCTTAGGTATTTTGTCACAGTGACATAAAGCTGACTAACACAAATAATGAAAGACTAAACCAGCATAACATAATAAAAAGTATTCAATTTGTTAAATGAAAAATCACTATAGTTTACTATAAAGTATTAAAAGAACTCTAAAAGTTCTTATAAGTAACACTAAATACAACAAAAAAAAACACACTTATTAATTTGGAAATGAATACATATTTAAATAGGAGAAAAAGAAAAACAAAACACAGAAAAGCTATTTCAGTACATTTTGTCAATGACATTAGAAGACATTATATTTAAAAAAAAAAAGTAGAGGACTGCTTTCTGAAAAATATCAAGGCACCAACATTTTCATTTGCATGAAACGCACCCACCTAAGATATTGTAAATCTGAGGTGATGTATATAAGTTTCACTTTATATTCTTACACTAAGTTAGTTAACATGGATTCCAGTTACTTTCATGTGTTTATATTCTAAGTTTAGTGTTTAATTTAGCAAGTAAGAACAGGAGTAATACACTGCATAAAATACTATTACTCATCAAATGAAGTGAATGAGTCAGAGGCAGGGACAGCAATCACTGGGTTATGTTGGACATTATGTACCTAATGTTCTAATTTAGACAAGTGTTTTGAACTAATTAAATCCAATAAACAGAGTCTTCTGACAAACAGCAGTGCACAGTACAAAAGAAACAAATAGGCTAGATACTTAAAATGACAATACCTACTAGTTTTTGAAATTACCATTTTTTCAAGTGAAATTTAATTTTGTTAAATTAAAAAAAGAATAACAAGTCAGAGAAAATGTTAAAATGCCTGCAGTCTAGAAAAAAAAGTAAAATTTAATAATTACATATCCTTTTCTAAGCATCAATCTTTCTATCAAGAGTATCTTTGGAAATCTTCATTTTTTTCTACAATATGCACTTATATATGTGATTGTTGTTGTTGTTGTTAGGTGCCGTTGAGTCGGTATTTGACTCATAGCGACATTCCCTCTGTACAACAGGGGAAACACTATTGTCAGTGCTTCTCTGCTGTTCATAGGGTTTTCAATGGCAGATTGATTTTTGGGAGGGGGTTGCCAGGTCCTTCTCCCATACATATGTGATTAGTATGTGTTTTTTCCATGCTTTATTTATAGGATGGAATGATTGAAAATTACATATGCCTACACACATACAGTTTTGTGCTTACATATTTGCTCTACACGGATAAAACTTTGCCCCTACATAATAGTACTTGGAAATACAGTAAAATACAATGTAAATTCAGGTAGCTGACATATAGTATAAGACTAAGATTATACAGCACAATATGGGACATCTGAGATCACCTAGATATATCAAAAAGATAAACTAAGCCAAGCATGGTGTCTCACACCTATAATTCTAGCACTGAAGAAGTGGAAGTAGGAGGATCTCGAGTTCAAGGCCAGGCTACATGAGTTCCAGGTCAGGCTGGGCTACAGAATAAGACTCTGTCTCAATAAACCAAAAGAGAGAGGGGAGCTGAGGAGGGACTTGCACACATTCAAGAGATTAAAACATAAGACTGGGAAGCAAAAAATAAAATAAAAATACACATCAACCTAGCATTTCACTTAAGAGAATGATTGCTTTTTCTTGATTAATTCTTACTCTGTTTGGTGAAAGCAATTTTTTAAGTCAAAAAGTCAATTAAGATATCTTTGACAAATTTCATTGCCATTCCAAAAATGTCACCCATCATGGAAAACAGTTTATCACAACTCTACTTTTAGAATATATCTTTTTCTAGTTCTCTAAATATAATAATTTGCTGCTGTTTTGGTGGTTTATTTTATGATTTGTGAAACTTTCATATTTTTCTTCTGTGGCTATAAGAAAAAACTGGCAGGCATATACTTGTTTTCAACAAACTATATTAGAACATTTTATCATTCCAATACAGTTCCCTTATTTTCTAGTTTGTTGTTGTTGTTAGGTGCTATCAAGTTGGTATCTGACTTATAGTGACCCTATGTATAACAGGCAAACCACTATTGTCAGTGCTTCTCTGCCATTCATAGGGTTTTCCATGGCTGATTGTTTATTGGGAGTGGGTTTCCAGGTCCTTCTCCGAAGCCTACAGCACTTGGTGTTCCCAGGCAGTCTCCCATCCAAGTACTAACCAGGCCTGACCCAGCTTAGATTCTGAGATCTGACAGAATCGGATGCCTCAGCAGGCTATTTACTAGTACTAAACAGTATATGATAATAAAATATTCTTAAAACGTAAAGAGTAAACTGATAAAGGTCAGATCATAATAAAAGGGGGGGAGGGAAGATAAGAATGAGGTCAATATAAATGGACTAGAAATCGCATGTAATTGTTCTAACAAGATAAAAACAAAGACCACTACAGGAAAAGTTTCTATCTTAAACAGAAATGGAACCCAAGGACATATAGAAAAATACTACATAGTAAAAGATAGAGAAGATTTGGATGGGAAACTTAGATGGGAAGGGGGGAGGGGGGAAAACATAGGGGAGGATAAGGGGTAACCTATATGAATAATGTTTATCAAATTGCATATATGAAAATTGTCACAATGAAAAGCATGTCAAAATGAATCACATTATGATGTACATTAAAAATTTCTAATTAAAAAAAAGAGTAAACTGGTCACAATATACCATTGGTTCAGCTTAGCAATGATACAAAATAAATCTATTAGATATAGTTTTCACCTAATAAGGATAATGCAACAAGAGAGGGCATATGAAGTTATAGTATGCTTTTGCAATAGGGTTCTTGTTATCTTGTTGACCTATAAAATTCATAATTTCTGTAAATTACCTTATCTGAAGGTTTCTCTTTTTTTTCTTTCAATGATAAAATATTATTTTGTCATTTGATTAAACAAAACAACAATTACCACTGGTAATCTAGAAAGCAAAAACTAACAAGGTGAAGTCAGACAAGACCACTGAGAAATCCTGTACTATAGGAGAAAAGAAACATAGTTTTTATCTCTCTAGCTTTGAAATATAATATATATATATACTGAGCCAAATCCCAGCCCCATATATATATATATATATATATATAAAATATGAAAATAGTAGACAGAGTAAACAACCATATCTCATACTCTCCAAACCTCTCTCTGAACTTTAATTGAAATTAATAATACAAAAACCTTTAAGTTTTTACCTGCAAACAAAATCAGGATGTAAAGCAGCTCAATAGATGGGAAAAATATATCATATTTATATATAGATGTTTAGATATAGATATGAAAGTTTTTATTAGCACATATTGTCTACTGGCCCTGGAGTAATTTCTGTTAGCCTGCAGCCATACCATTGTGGTATCTGATCCCGTCAGATCTCAGAAGCTAAGCAGGGTTAGCCCTGGTTAGTACCTAGATGGGAGACCACCTGGGAACACCAATGCCATAGGCTTGGGAGAAGGACCTGGCAACCCACTCCCAAAGAACAATCAGCCATAGAAAACTCTATGGATGGCAGAGAAGCACTAGCAATACTGTTTCGCCTGTTGTACATAGGGTCACTATGAGTCAAATGATGGCACCTAAGAACAACACTTCTTGCTCTGACATCTTTCTAAAGAGATCAATGACATACAAGCAACAATTTTTGACATCATTAGTCTTAGCAAGTCTTTGCCAATATTTGTTGAGTTCTTGGGAGTTATACAAAGCAGAAGGTCCACGTATGAAACTTCAAAATAAATAAATAAATAAACAAGCAAACAAAGAAAACAAGCAGTGTTAAATCTCCCACTTATGTATTGTTTCAGAGTCAAAGTCCCACTAGAGAAAAGGTATCTGTGATAAACATGTAACTTGTCTTCCCTCAAGAGATGTGCCAGAATTTAAGATGCATGGGTGGCAGGCAATGGGCTAAGCTTAAAGTCTCCAAAGGAAATATTTAGAGCTAAGAGGACATAGATTTGCTTCCCAAAAGTACAGAAAGGCTATGCTGAAGGAATGAGTATGAACCAAAGTGACAGTGAATTTTACTAAAACTCCAACCTAGCTATTATCTGTCCAATTCATTTAAAAGGTGATCAGCCCCTATCTGTTAAGCAAAGGAGATACCCTGACTAATGTAAGATAATATCTACAGTTACTATAGTTTTATAAACAATATTAGAATTACAACAAAAAATTACTAGATATGAAAAGGCAGAAGAATGTAATCAATAATCAACAGAAAAAGCAACAGAAGGGATCCAAGAAGTACTGATTAGTAATAAGAATTTCAAGATAGTTAAAAATAATAAGTTAAAAAATATAAAAAGAGTGAAAATGGAGAAAATGAGTAAAAAGCTGGATAATCCCACCAAAAATTAGAATCTATGAAAAAAAGAAAAGAATAAGTTGGATTTCATACAACTGGAAAATACAGTATATGAAATCAAGAAACTTTTGAAAGAGTTATATAGAAAATTAGACAAAAAAGAAGATAGAAATAGTAAACTCTAATAAAAGTTGCAAGATTCAAGCCTGAAGCAAGTCTTTTCTAGATTTAAAAGAAAAAAGAATGGAAAGAATAAAGTAATGCAGAAGAGTTACAGAAGACATGGTCAAAAGTTTAATATATGTTTAACTAGATTATGAAAGAGTGACGAGAAAGAATGGGGCTGAGTCGGTTTCTGATGAGATACCTATATAATACCCATGCAGTCTCCCCAAACTAGTGGAAAGCATGATGTGAAAAGAAGGTCAATGAACCCCTTATAGGATAAATACAAACAAAATATACATAAGTCACATACTGGTTAAGTTATTGGAAACTAAAAGTAAAAATAAAAGTCTTAAAAGTGGCCAAAGAAAAAACATTAATTTCAAAGGAGCAACAATAAAGAAAACAACTGACTTTCAATAAAAACGATGAATGTAAGAGTAAATGGAATGACATCTTCAAACTGATAAAAGGAAATGAAATTTACTAACTAGAACTCCGTATACCTAATGAAGAAAGCCTTCAAAAAATAATCAAGATAAGATAATTTTCTGACAAACATAAACTAAAAGAATTATCTTCCAGCAGATTTGCACTACAAGAAGTGACCAAAGGAGTTCTTGAATTGAAAGAAAATTATCTCAGATGAAATGATAAAAATTGAGGGGAAAAGAAGGGAAGGAAACCCAAAAGGATAAATACATAAGTATATATAAAATATGGGAGAAGGATCTGGGAGCCAACTCCTGAAATAATCCCTAAATAATCAGCCACTGAAAATCCCATGAAAAGCAGAGAAGCACTGACATAGTGCCCGGCATGGCACAGCAGGGAGGGTTTCATTCTGTTGTACATAGGGTCATCATGAGTCAGACCCAACTGGAGGGCACCTAACAACAACAACAAAAAATTAAAACAAAAACAAATATAAAAAAATGTTGATGCTTAAAAGTAAAAAATAGTAACAATGCTTTTTGAGTTAGAAAAACAGAAGAGGAAATACATAGAGGTAGAAAAGCAGAAGAGGGAATAAATGGAGCTAAATTGATATAAGGTTCTCATATTGTTTGGGAAACGATTGAAGTACCAACAGTAAGGTAGATTATAATAAGTCATGGATGTCTACTGGAATCTAGTGCAAATACTGAAAAAAACAAAATATATATAACTAAAAAATCAATGGGGGAATGGAAGAAAAGGTTTACTTCAAAAAAAGAAGGAAAAGAATAAAGGAACACAATAGGTGGGAAAAACAGAAAACAAATAACAAAAAAGTAAAACAACTCAAATATGTCAGTAATTGTATTAAATGTAAATGGACTAAGTACTCCATCTAAAAGATAAGGAATATCAGATTGGATTAAAAATAACAAGGCTGGGTTAAAGCTCTTGCCTAGAATGCACAAGGTTCTGCATTTGATTCCTAGTGCCCTCAGAAAAATTAAAAAAAAAAAAAAATGAGCCATCTACATGTGACTTATAACAGATATGTTTTAAATGTAGGAACATGAGTTAAAAGTAAAAGAATGAAGAAACATATCACAAAAAACTAACCAATGAAACCTGGAGTAGTTATATCAGACAAAACAGAAGATCCATTTGTGCTAATGACAGAGTAGACCATATCAGACCAACATTCCCACAGGTAACAGTTATTATCTGAAATAATATCCAAAAACCCTCAATAATTGGAAGGCAACAGTTAGCTATCAAAAGCAGGCAAAAAGAGTCAATATATAAAAGAAAGGAACAGCTCTGAGTTAATTTTTCATTTTTTATGGCTTTTCCAGTGAAGACAAACTTTGGCAGATGCATTAAGAAAAACTCCCTGAATTAAGGGGGAAAAAAAAAAACCAGACAAGCCAATAATCAGACACTTTAATATTCCTCTCCTCTATCAATAACTAATAACTATAGAAAAAAATCAGCAAGGATATTAAAAATCTGAATGACATAATAAGCACCCAACCAAACTGACATTTACAGAATCTTACTTCCAGAAATTGCAGAATACACATTTAAGTGCCCCTGGTATAGTCAATAAAAATAGGCCATATGCTGGGCCTAAACAAATCTCAATACATTTCCAAAGATTTAAATTTAAAAGAGTATGTTATATAATGACAGTTAAACTATAAATCAGTGATAATTAGATATTAGACTAATCTCCAAACACTTGTAAATGTCAGGCAAAGTAGACCTAAGGTAAAGGTATTTTAGGGACTAACAGGGATATGATAGCCATTGGCGTATGCAATTTTTACAATTTTAAGAAGCGATATCTAATCAAGCCTGTAGCTCTAACTCAAATTATTAGGAAATGCAGGAAAACATGATGAATGATACCCTTTTAATGCAATCAACAAAATCCAGACTATGGGATACTCCTCAGAATAAATGACTAGGTTTCTTCAACAAATATATTACACAGAAAAAACTAAAAAGAATCTAATAAGTAACATAAGACACATGGCTGTGTTTACTTTACATAGACCTCATATGGGTGCCGATTCAAAGAAACAAAATATAAAAACCAATTGTAACACTATAAGTGAATTTGGATATATGACAGGATATTAAATAGTATTAAAGATTTATCTAATGATAAATGGGATTTAGCTCAGTTGGTAGAGTGCTGCACTACAGTCTCTGAGGACCCGAGTTCAATTCCCAGCACCACAAAAATGGGAGAAGGGCCTGGCAATCCACTTCCAAGGCAATCCCGAAACAGCCATTGAAAACCCTATGAGGGTCACTATGAATAGGTTACCTACTCGATGGCACCTAACAACAACAACAACAAGTATTATTTTTAGAGAGTCTTGATTATCTTAGAGATACATGTAGATAAAATGTGATGAAAAGATATGAGCTCAGAAATATTCCTCAAAATAATACAGTGGCAGGAATATCCAGTGTGTAGGGGGAGATGAAATAATGACCAGTTTTAACTGGCCGGTTGTTGAGACTGGGTGAGGATTTCATTGGAACTTATTCCATATTCTCTCCACTTGTGTATAAGTATGAAATTCTCCATAACAAAAGTTGTTTTTAAATGAAAAAGCATATCATCATAGTGCCATGAATTATGATATGAGCTGTGATAAACTGTTTTGTTCCAAAAATATAGATGATTATATAAAAATACACTTGTTCTACAAATACATCTCAACACTATTTTATCAGCACTTGTCATTTGACTATTTTTGGAAAATTTATGTTACATGAAGAAAAGAAAAAGAATAGTTACTTCAAGGTAATGTGTGTGTGTGTTTGTGCGTGCACGCATGTGTAATCTCCCTGACCACTGAGTATTTTTTCCCATGTTTATTCACTGTTTGGATTTCCTTCTGGAGAATAAGTGTGTACATGTCACTAGCAAAAAGTAATAGCAATTTGAAATATCTTTACAAGTGTTCTGGGTATACACTACTGTCAAAAATATTAGTTGCAAATGCTTCTTCCCACCCTGGTTTTTTATCTCTCTGTTTCTCTTTGGATTTTTAGGACAGGGTGTTGATATGTAGCCCAGGCTGGCCTCCATCTCTTCAATCGTCCTGCTTCAGTTTCCTGATTGCTGGGATTACAGGGATTTGCCATCAGGCCTGGCTTGTTTTCACTCTCTTAATATCGCATTGTTGTTGTTGTTATTTTTTAAAAGTTAATTTTAATGTAGTCAAATAATTATGTATTTCCTATTTTAAGTACTGCTTTGTATATTTGTTTCATGGGAGAAGGGCCTGGCAATCCACTCCCAAGGCAATCCTGAAACAGTCAGCCATTGAAAACCCTATGAGGGTCACTATGAGTCAGATACCGACTCAACAGCACTTAACAACAACAACAACAACATATTTATTTTAGGAAATAATCTTTATTCTGGGATCATGAAACAATTCCCTTTTATTTATCTCTAAAGCTTTACTGTTCTATCTGTTAGTGGGTTCTAGTCTGTTTTGGATTTTTTACTTCATCTTTGTGCTTGATCCACACTGCTTTAATTACTACAAAGTATAAGCCCTGCCACTTTTTCTTCATTATTTAAGTTTATCATAGCTATTTTTGGTCCTGTATATGTCCATATACATTTTAGAATCACACAAATTTCTATATAAGAGGTACTGTGTTTTGAGTGGATATGCCTACAAATCAGTTTGAGAAACACAGGCATTTTAACAATATTGAATATTTGAATCATGATTGTTTCCATCTTTATTACTCATTAGATGTCTTTGAGCTGCGTCTGATTAATAGCAACTCCATGTACAACAGACCAAACACTACCCCATACTGTGCCATGCCCAGCACTATGTCAGTGCTTCTCTGCTATTCATAGGGTTTTCAATGGCTGGTTGTTTGCTTTATTGGTCTTTCAAAAAATACTTTTTTCATTAAAGTTTTATAATTTTCCCAAAAGAGGTTTTCAAGTTTCTGTTATACTTATTCCTAAGAATTTCATTTTTTGATATTATAAATATTATCTTTAAAAATTATTTTCTAACTGGCTGGAATTTGAATATGGAAATACAAGTGATTTTGTATATTGATTTTTATATCCCAAAACCTCGCTAAGCACTTCTTAATATTTATAATTTATCACTAGCCTATTTTGTATTTTCTATATATCCAATATGATCGGTGAATGCCCTTAAGTTTTATTTCTTCCTTTCCAGTCTTTATCTATTTTCCCTTAATTGTTACTACATTGCTTCGAATCCTCAATATAATGGTAAACTGAAGTCATAACAACAGGCATTTTCATCTCATTTCTGATTTCATAAAGGAAATTTTTAACATTTTACTGGTAAGTATAATATTTGTTAAACATTTTTATTGTTGTTGTTGTTGTTGTTAGATGCCATCGAGTCGGTTATAGACAACTTTTATATTAAAGAAGTTCCTTTCTATCCCTGTTTTATAGTTAGTTTTTATAATAATGAATGCTTATTTTTCTCAGGTTTTTTAAGGGGTATGGCTATTGGTATGGCAATATAACTTTTCCACATATGGTGATCACTGTAAATTACATAATTTTAACATATTAAACGAAAACATGCAATCCTGAGATAATTTCCATTTGTTCATATTATATTTTCCTTTAAACTTATTGCTGATTCACTTAATCTTTTTTCCAGGACACTTGAACTACATTCAAAAGTAAGCTTGTCCTATAATTTTTCATTGTTGTGTTAATTTTTCAATGCTGTATAATTCTTCCTGTGGTTGGTGTCAACTCATAGATTCGGGATATACCTCTTTTATATTCTTTGGAATAGTTTAAATAAAAATTAAGTTTGTTTATTAAATATTTTGTTGAAATTGCCACTAAAGATAAATGAATTTAGAACTTCTCCGAAGGGCTTTTAATTACACATTCAACTTTTCTGATGTTATAGAATTATTTCATTTTCTGTCTTTTCTTGTATCTGTTCTTAAAGTTGTATTTTTCTAGGAATTTGTTTAAATCTTCAGGTTTATTGGGAAAGTTGATCATAATACCCTCTCATTATATGCAAGATGCTCCTTCTGCTGGAATGGAGCACTTCCTTTTCAATGACAGGGTATATGCTTTTTGATTTTTCTTTCCATTCTCAGAAGCTGAATTTGCCATCTTACTGAAAACCACAATCATTTAAATAGCAAAGCCTTCAGAGTGGCCAGTAGATTGAGTAATCTGCATTCAAAACTATCTAAGAAAGATGACTGACTGTCGTTACAGTTGGGTGAGACTGGAATAACTACTTTCTTGGGCAGTTTGGTTCCATCCAAATTCATTCACTGATTAAACAAAGTTACAACATGCCAAGGACTAGAGGTCTTGCTGTCAAGATCCTTGCTGCCTGGAAAGGGAGACATTCTGGTAAAGAAACAATCTTAATTACGTAATTCTCTTCTGTTCAGAATGCAGAGAGGGGATAAGAGGCCATTGAAACACAGAGGAGAGGTACTCCTGTTCTTCTCTTATAGCTGAGTTTTAGGTATTATCAAGAATGGTGGAATAGTGGGAGCTGAGAAAGCAGAAAGAGACAGAGATAATATCCCAAATGTTTTTACATGTCACACTTAGGAGTCTCATGAGAGTGTGTATTGAAGCAGCTTTTAAATTATTTGATTTGCATTTTTAGATGGTACTTATAAGATTGATGGGCTGGGATTTAGCTCAGTTGGTAGAGCATTGCTCTGCAGTTTCTGAGGTCCCGGGTTCGATTCCCAGCACCGCAAAAATGGGAGAAGGACCTGGCAATCCACTCCCAAAGCAATCCCGAAACAGCCATTGAAAACCCTATGAGGGTCGCTATGAGTCGGACACAACTTGACAGCACCTACCAACCAACAACAAAATAAGATTGATAACTTCAATTTAAAATTATTTAAAAACAAACAGTCCTACCTATTAAGAAAATGAAAATCTGTTATCTATGGAAGTTTCAAAACTAAAAGTTACAAGCTTGACATGAAAAGCTGCTCAGACTGCTCACAGTTTCTCCTGGATAAACAAGAATTTAGGAATAGGAGGACAGCCAAACATTTCAATTTCCTCACCTGTAACAAGAAGCTCCATAGGGACATTCAGGCCGGTCATCAGTCCCATCCTGATCCATGACTTGTACACCTCCACAATCACTATCACCAGGGTGGCTGAAGTGTTGAAAATGGACAGGATTCTTCCTATAAGAGTGACAAACATACTGTCAGAAGAAAAAAATCAACAGGGTATTTTAGGTTTTTATGGTTATAGCAGGAAACCAAGCAATACATATCTGATTCTTCTAGAACATGAACCAACATGCTATGCCAATGACATAAATATAGATGACATCAACATGTTATAATGATGATATAAAGTTAATTACATCCAGTTAGTACAGGACTCTCCTGGAAACAATGAATTTCTAGTGTCATGTGACAGGCCATGAATATCAAATGACAATTTATAAATGCTACCTTATATAGCACACATATGTATATAATAAATATATAATAAAAACATCATAAGCACTTATAGACTTTAAAGACATTGAATAAAGTGAACACATCAAAATTTAGAGTCATATCCATAAAATCGTTGGCAAATTCAATGACATGAAGCATTCCCTATTTTCTTCTAAGAGCTTTATAGTTTTAGGTCTTATGTTCAGGTCTTTAATCCATCTTAAGTTAGTTTTTAAATATGGTATAAGGTAAGCATCCACTTTTATTCTTTTGTATGTGGATATTCAGTTTTCGTAGCACTATTTATTAAAAACAAACAAACAAACACATAAAAACAAAAAAACCTTGCTTTATCTCCTACTGAATTGTCTTGACACTGTTGTGGAAAATCATTTGACCATATTTACCAGGGTTTATTTCTGGGATCTCTATTATATTCCACTAGTTTATATTTCTGCACTTATGCCAACACTACACTGTTTTGACCACTATAGCTTTGTTTGGACATCAGGAATTGTAAGACTTCCAATTTTTTCTTTGTTCTTAGTTTTGTTTGTTTGCTTTTTGCAGTACTGGGGTCTAACTCAGGGCCAACCAACCACATGCTGGGCAAGTGCTTTACCATTAAGGTGCACCCTCACCTCAGTCCCTTTTTTTTTTTTTTTCTTTCATTTTAAGATAGGGTCTCACAAAGTTATGCAGGCTGCCTCTAGCCTCAAACTCACAATCCTCCCACCTCAGCTTCCCAAATTGCTGAGATTACAGGTATGTACCACAACATCCAGCCAACTTTGTTCTTTCTCAACTATGTTTTGGCTATTCAGGATCCCTTAAGAAGCTATATGACTCTTAGGATAGACTTTTCTACTTCTGAAAAAAAAATACCATTGGGGTTTTGATAAGGATTTCATAAAATCTATAGGTTACTGGGATAGCATTGACATCTTTACTGTCTGTGTTGTCTATGACTGCTTGCATGTATTTTAACAGCTAAGTTTAGTAACTGCAACAGAGACCAAATGGCTAAAGAAGTCAAAAATATTTACTGTCCAGCCCTTTAAACCCTTATTTATTGTACTGTGTTTTAACATATTTCTGAATGACTATCGATCCTTGGGAGTGGTGCCTGGCCGTATGGAGGGGCTGGAGCGCCACGGAGTTTGACATCTACCAGTCCTACAAGGAGCTGGTCTGCCTGGAGGCTTGCACGCTCCAGAGGAGGTAATTCCTGTGGACGGAGCTCCGCGTGGAGCGGGCTAGCTGAGCACAGCTGGGCGATCCCTCTGCGGCCGCCGTCCAAGGACCAGGAGGACAGATGGACGGCGGTCTCTCCCGAGCCCTCGCGGCTAAGAAGTGCTGAGAAGCTCTCTGCCTGGGGTGGTCTGGGAGTTCTTAGGTTCTGTAGGGGGTTGGGATTTAACTCAGCTGGTAGAGCGCTGTGCTGCAGTCTCTGAGGTCCTGAGTTCAATTCCCAGCACCGCAAAAATGGGAGAAGGACTTGGCAATCCACTCCCAAGGCAATCCTGAAACAGCCATTGAAAACCCTGAGGGTCGCTATGAGTCGGATACCGACTCGACGGCACCTAACAACAACAATAACAATATTGAGATGATCAGTATGATTTTTCTCTTTTAATCTGTGTCATGGACTGAATTGTAGCCCTGCAAAATTCATATGTTGAAGCTCTAATCCCCAATTTGACCATATTTGGAGACAGAGCCTTTAAAAAGACAATTGTGGTTAAATGAAAACATAACAATGGGGTCCTAACCCAGTATGACTAGTATCCTTATCAGGAAGAGACACCAGGGAGGTGTGAGTAAGGAGAAAAGGTTATGTGAAGACAAGAAGATGTCAGTCATCCACAAGCCAATAAAAGAGGTCTCTCTGAAAAAAAATTATATAAGAAATTTCTTCCTTAAATAATTAACATAATTTACCAGTGATGCAATCTGAGTCCATATTTTTCCTTGTGGTAATGTATTTAATTATGGAGTTATTTTTTCAATACACAGAACTATTTTAATATTACATTTCTATTTATATCCATTTTGGTAAGGATTTTTCCTCCTCTGGGGAAGTGTCCTTTTCTTTCAAATTTTCAAACTGACTATCATAAAGTTGTTTACAATATTCTCTATCTTTTCATTGTCTATAAGATTTTTTAGTGATGTCCTTTTTTCATTTCCAATATTAGTAACTTATCCCCCTCTTTCCCACCATTCCCATCTCCTCCTAACTCCCTTCATCTGTCTTGTTTCCTGCCTTTTTTTCTCTCTCTCTGTAGATTATTAATAGTATTAGTATTTTCAAATAAGTGACCTTTGGCTTCCCAGACACAGACACACACACACACACACACACACACACACACACACACACCTCAATTTTTCTTATTTTTTTCTTTCTATTTTCTTTGAATATAATTTGATGCTCCTTTTCTAATATCTTAGGTGAAAGTTTAGATGACTGAATGTTGAGTCTGTCTTCCTTTCTCATATATGTATTTGAGCCTAAACCTTTTCCTCTAAGCCAGTTTAGGTAAATTATATACATTTTGATATGTCACATTTGTAGTATAATGCAGTTAACACATTTTCAAGTGTCATTTATGGTTTATTGTTCTTTTTGTTTAATTCTTAATCCTTTAAATTTTGTGTGTTTTTAAGGGCCTAAGAGAAAGTTTATTTGGGGAAGTGTTCCACAAGAACTTTAAAAGAATATTCTTATGAGTCTAGTGAAGTGGCCTAAAAACTCAATTAAGTTTGTTCATTGTTTTGCACAAATCTTCTATAGTGTTACTAATTTTTAAAAATCTTATTGCCCTATGACTTACACAAAGGATCTATTAAAATCTCCCATTAAAATTTTAGATTTGTTTTTCTTTTCAACAGTTGCTTTGTATTCTTTCCGGCTATACTATTAGGTGAGTACCAATTTAGAATTTTCATATCAGAGACTTTTATTACAATAAATTGCTCCTCTGTTTTAGTTCATCTTCTGTTGCTGTAACAGAATACCTGAGACTTGGTAATTTATAAAGAAAAGTTTATTTAGCTCAGGGTTCTGAAGGCTGGGAAGTTCAAGATTGAGAGGCACCATGTGGCAAGATCTTCAGGCTGCCTCATGACATGGTGAAAAAAAGTGCAAGGGCAAGTGGACATGTACAGAAGAGGAAAAAACAGGAGAGATGGACTTGCTTTTTAATATTCCACTCTTACAACAACTAATCCAGTACCAGAAGGGCAAGAACTCATTCACACAAGAAAGGCATTCATCCATTCATAAGCATTCTACCCCCATAATTTAAACACTTCCTGCTAGACCTCACCTCCCTACTACAACTGCCACATTGGGGACTAGGTTTCCAACACTTTCTTCCTTTCTACAATGTTTCTTTCCTTAAATTTTTTTTTTTTTTTTTTTTTTTTTCTGTACTAGGGGTTGAACCTAGGGCTTCACACTTGCATGCTTTGCAAGTGCTGTAGCACTGAGCTGCACCTCCAGCCTCTTTGTTTGTTTGTTTGCACTTTTTGAGACAGATCTCGTTAAATTATGCAGACTGCCTCTGGTCTCGAATTTGCAATCCTCCTGCCTCTGCCTCCTGAGTCTGCTAGGATTACCGGCATGCGCCACCACACCCAGCAAATTTTACTTTATCTTATACTAGCATGGATATATAAGCTTTTCTTCTGTTACTGTTTTTAGAGTTTACTTTTCTGTATCTTTAAAACTTTACCTTTATGTGTCCTTGTATTTAAGGTGTGAGTCTTGAAAGAGATTTTTTTTCTTTTCATCCAATGTGACATTCTTGTTCTATTAATTGGGGGTGTTTGATCTCTTTAAATATAATGTAATTATTGATACATCTGGTGTTAATTCTACCATTTACCCAATGCCTGTGGCCTTACCCCTGTGGCATCCAACCCTGTCAGATCTCGGAAGCTAAGCAAGGTCAGACCTGGTTAGTACCTGGATGGGAGACTGCCTGGGAACACCAGGTGCTGCAGGCTTGCGAGAAGGACCCAGCAACCCACTCCTAAAAAACAATCTGCCACTGAAAACCCTATGAATAGCAGAGCACCACTGACAATAGTATTTTGCCTGTTGTAAGTAGGGTCGCTAATGAATTGGACACGGTCTGGACAGCACCAATCTACCCAACATTGTTCCATTGTTCCACTTTCTATTTATCCAACATGTTTTATATATGTTGTTTTCTCCTTTCCTGTCTTTCTTGAATCAACCATATATTTAAAAATGATTCTATTTCCCCATTTCCATTAGCTTGTTAACTAATTACTTTTCTGATTACCCAGAGATTTAACTTAATAGAATCAGATATAAATCAAGACTCTTCAATTTCCCAGATATTGCAAAGCTTTCAATGCTTCTACTTCCTTTAATCACCAATTGCTCTTGTGCTTTTTTCACATATTTTAATTTCATATATATTTTGTACATCACAGAAATTATTATTGCTTAATATAGCCAATATTTACTTACATTTATACTCATATTTACCCTGCTTGATGCCTATGCTTCCATGTGCAGGGAACTTCATGCCTGGCAAACACTGTACTCCACTTTTATTGTCTGAGCCCCAAGAGACTGCCCAAAACTCTATTTGGTCTTTTAGCTCTCAGCTTAAAACACTAAAAATTTGGCAACTGCTACAAAGAGAAAAGGAGACTCAAAGTCCTAACTGCCTCTGATGTTTTCAAATGTGAGTGTTCAGCTTTCCTAGTCGTTCTCAGTGGGAGGTTTGGTCTTCAACAAGGTATTTAACCTTTACAAAAGTAAAAACATCATGTTGCACATTGCTATTCCTTATATGATTTGTGTGACCTCATATAGCTGAAACCCAAAAGTTAATAATTAAGGTATAGAATTCATATATACTAATAAGACAATTCAACTTATGCTTGATTTTTAACAACAGTTTTTTAACAGAACGTATGGTATTAAGCAGAAAAACTATATGAGTACTAAAGTCTCCAAAAACATTTGTTTTGGAAGCAACAATTTCTACAAAGCTAGATGTTGTTATTTTGTTTCACAAATGATTAAAATAAGATGCATTTGCATCATAAAAGTTGAATTTAAAGTCACTGTGACTTATTAGTGGTGCCCATCTGGATGTGAACTTCAATATAGTAATCTGTTTGAGAGAGAGAGACTTGGGAGTCAATAGCATGACATCATGGTATTGAATAAGTCTTACCTTGAGGTATACTATTCTGTGCTGACACAGAGTGTATAAGTTAATAATTACATGTCAAATATTATACATCACATATTATAACTAATACCAAATATTAGAATATGAAGTAAAAACTTTGTATAGAATAGAGAATAGGCAATTTAGTATGGAATAGGAATGTCAGAAAAAGACTCAGAAAGGAGTTGAATGTGAACAGGGTCTTTAAGCAGGGTGGAAAGAAGACAAAGGGACCATCAAATCCAAAGTATATAAAATAGCTCAACTGACTTAGAGAACTATATGATTTCAGGGCCTTCAGGACAATGCTAAGAAAAAAAAAAGGAAAGAAAAATGAAATTTCTGTGACTTCAATTTTGTGAGTTCAAATTACAATTGCTTAATTTTCAGCTATCATTTCATCTATAATGTGTATAGTCCCATGTATGTAATTACATAAAAACCTGGATGTTTGTTGCTCAAAGATTCTGTACAGAATAATGTTGTTGGACTTTTTCCTCCCCTCTTTTCTTCTTTTTCCCATTGAGGCAATGAAGAAGAACATAAACTTGGGGGAAAGAATGGAGACTTAGGAGAATATCAGTGGTACGAACTAAACCAGTAGCACTGAAGCTGAAGAAAAGCTACATTTAAATGATTTTTATGATGTGCATATAGAATAAGACTTAACATGTCATTTCCTCCCCTTTATTACAAATATAAACATTTTATTTCTAAGGTTTTAGTGATAACTATTTCTCAGGTATTAATTGTGAATATCAAAAATAGTGAAAAATTAAAGTGTTTAAAGCTAAGATTGATTAAAAATAGCGTGTATTATTATCAAATGAGTAAATGAATTATGATCTTGAAAAAACATTCAATCATCTTTTAACAAAGATAAATGGTAGTGTGGAATACTGCTGTGGACTGAATTATACCCACAACCCTCAAAATTCATATGTTGAATCCCTAATCCCCAATGTCACTGTACTTGGAGATAGGGTCATGAGAGAGATAATTAAGGTCAAATGATGTCATACGGGTGGGCCCCTAAT
Source organism: Pedetes capensis (assembly GCA_007922755.1). Taxonomy (NCBI): domain Eukaryota; kingdom Metazoa; phylum Chordata; class Mammalia; order Rodentia; family Pedetidae; genus Pedetes; species Pedetes capensis. The sequence goes on along the minus strand of VMDO01005831.1, from coordinate 27,372 downwards.
CCAATAAGACTGATATCCTTCTGAGATGAGAAAGAGACACCAGGGAAGTGCTAGTGTAGAGAAAATGCCATGAGAGGACACAGCAGGAAGACAGACATCTATAAGCTAACAAGGGAGGCCTCAGGAGAAACCAAACTTGCCAACACCTGGATCTAGGATTTCCAGCCTCCAAAAGTATGAGAAAATAAGTTTCTGTTGTTTTACAACCCAATCTGTAGTATTTTGTTATGGTAGCCCTAGTGAACTAATACAAATACCAAACCAGATTTTTCAAAATCCAAAGAAATAGGCTTATATAGGTTTTTATCTTATGTTCCAGATGTACTACTAAGGATTGCAAATAGATGAAATTGTGTATAAATCCAAAAATCAGAACTGTTGAAACTGAAAAATATAGTCATTTAAATGCTAAAATGTCAATGAATTTTAAAGAGAAATAATATGTGGGAAATGAACAAAATATGTGATGTAAATACACTATTGCATAGAGGACAACAAATTCTACTGGAATGCACCATAAGGATATTTAGTTTGACAAGTTGGAACGGCACAAAAATATTTTTGAAATTTGGTTGGTTGGTAGATGCCATCAAGTCAGGTCTGACTTATAGTGACCCTATGTACAACAGAACAAAACACTACCTGACACTGTGCCATGCCCACTACTGCTACCAGCACTTCTCTGCTATTCATAGGGTCTTCAGTGGCTGACTGTTTCATTAGTAGTGTGCTGCAGGTCCTTCTCCAAGGCCTATAGCACCTGATATTCCCAGGCAGTCTCACATCCAAGTACTAATCAGGTTTGACTGTAATAGCTTCTGAGATCTGATGGGATTGGATGCCAGCGTGGTATGGCTGCAGGCACTTTTGAAACAGGACTGTGTAATCATATACATGCTACTATAAGCACTGTAGATGAAACTATAGCCCAAAACTTGTTGTTGTTGTTGTTGTTGTTGTTGTTAGGTGTCGTCAAGAGACCATAATTTGAATTCACAAAATTAAAGTCATAAACATTTTATTTTTCTTTCCTTTTCTTTGGTGGTACTTGGGGTTGAACCCAGGGCCTCACATATACTTTGCAAATGTCCTACCACTGGGCTGCACCCTCAGTCCAATTTTTATTTTTTATCTTGAGTTAGGCTCTCTTTAAGTTATGCAGGCTGCCTCTGCTCTCGAATTCACAATCCTCCTACCTCTGCCTCCCAATTCACTGGGATTATAGGCATGCACTACCATGCCCAATAAAATTTCATTTTTCTAATTTTCAAAATTTGAAATAATAAAGAATTTCTACTTTCATTAGAAAAATATAAAAGAAAATATACAAATATAATAAGATGCCTAAACACAATCCAAAATCATCTTAATAGTTAGACTATATATGACAACTGTTTATGAAGCCATCTCTCTAAAAATAAAACATTAAATACACAGGTATTTAAGTCTGAGTGATTCCATTTTCAAGAATGGATTCCTCAGTATTCAGATCCTGCATCAGTCAGCATGTCTACATATAAAACATTTAATTCCCCATTGTATCTTAAAAGCTTCTGGCCCAATTTGCTAGGATGCATACAGAGAAAGTACAGATCAGTAGAGATGTGGTAAAGCTCCTAACCTTTAAACTAATGGGTTTTATCAGGTTTTTAATACACTGTAGCATATATCTATACAGACGCAAGATATTGAAATAATAGGATTATATGCCACCTGTAATTTCATTTTACCTATAGCAGTTTGCCCCATACATGCAGGATGTCCTCTTGACCTTGCTTTCTTCTGAACTTCCTGGAACTGAATCAGCTGCCTTTGCATGTAAAGTTTCAGGACTGGTGGGATCAGAGCTGGACTCAGGATGAGATCCTTGAGCCTCACTGGGGAATAACTTGCCTTGGATACTCAAACAACTCTCAGCACAGCTCACTGACTTGCCTTCTTTATTTGGTGTTTCTTTAGCTACAATTTTATGTTCAGAAACTTTACCAAGTTCCTCTATAGCAAGTTCGTTTCTTTGTGTATTAGTCTTCATACTAGTCATATCTGTGTTACTTAATGTGATTGGAAACAATGATTCTGGCATTTCCTATGAAAAAACAGATCAGGAAAAAAATCAGAAATAAATGAAACATTTTTAAAAAGAAATATATAAATGTAAGCATGAAAGCATAAAACTAAAAGATCCATGCAATGTAAATATTTAAAACTTCAAGATTCACATTTTTAAGTTACTAAAAATACATTATTTTCTGTCTCTAGTTTAAAAACTTTAAAACAATTTACAATTAGAAGATAAATTTATGGTTGTAATAAACCCTTATAATCATGTCATTCAGTGAAAAACTAACCATAAAAAAAAAATGAAACATAAGACATTTGATTTCACTTGAACATAATCTCTCTCAAAACAGCTTTTATATGTCATTGTTTCGTGTTCTTACCATGCACTGTCCTGAAAATTTCTTGTAAGTTACTGCAATACTTTATTTCTATCCTCTAAGCACATAAGCATGATCTTTTTAAGGTAGAATAATAAAACTATTCCATGCTCATAGAATAATTTGCATGAAGGTATGTTATGATCAATTAAGGGGAAACAAGCATGTTTCCTTTGAAATGGTCTGAATAAAAGATTCAGTTTAATCACTTTAAAAATGCTTTGAAACAAGCAAATATTGCCATTAGTACTGCAGAACTTTTTTTTTTTTTTCCCCAGTACTGGGAGTTGAACCCAGGGCCTCACACTTGCCTGCTTTGCAAGTGCTGGACCACTGAGCTGCACCTACAGCCATTTTTTTTTTGTTTTTTTTACTTTTTTTGGGACAGGGTCTTGCCAAATTATGCAGACTCCCTCTGGTCTAGAACCTCCTTGTCTTCGCCCCCTGAGAAGCTGGGATTACAGTTGTGCACCACAGAACCCAGCTAGACTGTAGAACATTTTTAATTCATACTTATTACCAGCACTAAGAGTAAGCCCAGTCTTACTTTGTTAAAAATTGCCCACTTAATTACTTATACTTCCCATGAAGCAGAAATGTTGTTCAGATAAACAGCAATAATCACTTTTAGGATGTGATAACAACAAACCAGATACCCAAGAATGTTTACCTCCACTTATAAGGAAGGACTCAGGTATGTTGACTGCCATCTGGAAAAAGCTGGGTTTGATACTACTTAATATTCACTAGCCTAAATTTTTTAACATATTATTAATATGCCTTATTTTGGACTTAATTACTTAAGTATTACAATATTGTTTTAAAAAACACAGTATATAATTTCAAAATACTATTCTTACTAATTGTCTTGGAAATGGAACCTGGTTCTTATCATGGTTCTGTACTGTAACAGATACCTGTGGGGAAAGCAATCACTTGGCTATCTCCTGTAGCTTACCCTTGGCTGGTAGCATTCATGCCATATACCTCTTAACCATATGCTCTACTTCCAAGTTGCTTAAATGTACCTCAATCTCATACCCCTTCACTCCAAGACCACCTGACACATGCCAGAACTGGAGCTCTGGAATGGCATTGGTCAATTCTGACCTTGTTCCCACTTCACAGTTCCCCCAATTGGGTCTGCTCTCCCCAATGCTCTTTTTTCCATTCAGCAATGGGGTAGGTCAGTAAATCTACTAGCTAAGCAGATATCCAATAAAATGCCAGTCTCTTTTTTCTGTTGGCATTTCTAAACACAAGTAATTCTTGTAGGGTGCCACTCTTGATTTTATGAAAGGAGGAAGTAACTTCTCCCCACAAACACTGTACTCCTATTTACCTTAAAACTTTCCAGCCTCTCATTCTGTATAAATCCGAGAGGTGGGAGAGTGAATGTTTTTCATACCACTCAACAAGCCCATGGGGAAAGAGTTGATTCTCAGTGCTACGGCGTCTTTCAAACATGGGATACACATATTTAGGACTTTTGTCCCCAGCTTCCAGCCACAGCAGCAGTTTGGGGGATTTAGAGAAAACAATCCCATTCAACATCCTGTTATATTTATTGTAGAAAAAAAGATACCCAACTAGGGAAGTGATAAAATAAATTAGAATATATTCATATTATGAAAACACTATGCAGAGAATGAAATGGCAGTGGCACATCTAAGGATGTTTTTAACTAAATAAGAATGATATATATGATGCTTTTTAACTTTTTAAAAATGCCTTGTATATTTATATGTGCATTTATTTGTATAAATCCAAGTGAAAATGTTTAGAATGATACAATATATTAGCACAACAGTAGGATCAAAGGATGAGGTGAGCTGAAATCTTCATTCTTTGTTCCACATGCTTCTGAATACTCTATTTTTGGCAATAAACATATAATATTTTTCTGTTTAAATGAAAAATCAAAGAAAGTGAAATATAAGAAATGAAATGTATAGCATCATAGTTCAATTCCTTCCAGTTTCACAAAATATAAAGAATTCATCTTATTTTCAAAAAACTTCAAATCCTCATGTGGACCACAGGTTAATTTATTCTAGAACAGAAAGGAATGCTAAAGTCATAGATATCAATACTACAGATATAGTTTAAGAGACACAAAAGCTGGGATTCATAATGCTTTTTATGGAACTCCATGAAATATTGATATGTAATAGACCCTTGGCATTCAAGAATTAATGTTCATAGTTTCAATTATTTATAAATGATCCCCCAAATCCATTACATCCAGTAATTTTTAAGTTTGCTGAGACATAAATTTGTACTGTGCCAATTACAAAGCTGATAAGCTAGAGCAAGTTACTGAACTGGTTAGTGAGGAAATAAGAAATATAGAAGGTTCTCACTATAGAAGTTAGGAAAAAGACAGCTTCATTTTTTTCCCTAATTATTCCACATTGCTTATTTCTTAAGATTAGATGAAAATGTGAAGATTAAGTGTGGAAGGCTGGAGATTTATAATAGAGTAGCCAGATCCTGTTAAAGTAAAAATACATGTTACAGACTTCAGGAACCAGGGAATATAGAGGTTTGGAAGGTAACCTTGGGGCTTGGAGGTAGCTAGAATGTACTATTAAGGATAGTAAAATAGTCTGTTAACTTGCCCAATAAGTGCTCCCCTCTTCCTCCACCATCTTGAGGTTTTAATGTACTGCAAAAGACAGGATAAACAACTTCCAACACAAATTCAATGAGGTAATTTGTTGTTGTTTCCAAGCTGCCCTTGGCAAGAATGTCAGTGCTGTAAGTTGTCTCAAAAGTCCTACGTCTAGTCCATCAGCATCCACATGCCAATGACCAAAAAAAGTCCCAACCTCCAGGTCCCAATGTCACTCCTGAGCTTCCTATTCATATATTCAAACTTCTAGCTAAGCATTTCTTCCTCAACATTCTATGTACCTCAAACTCACAATGTTAGCAGTAAAATACTCCCTCTGTATTCTCAACCATAGTTTCTGCCAAAACAATATATCCATTCCTCCTAGCTGGAAATTTGGAACTCTATATTTCACTTCCTGTTTCCCCTACTTTCCCCATATCTGAACAATAAGTGCTGCAGTTTTACTTCCTATTTTTCTAATCCAGTGCCTCCTTACCAACCTTGAGGTCACTGCCCTGGCTCAGATTCTCTATATTTCTTGACTGTGTTAATACCATACTCTCTTCCTTTATCTCTGAGTCTTTAACTTTGCCCTTTTGTAATCTCAACTCTAGATAGCTACAAGGATTATCTCTGTGGCAGGAAACATCTCAAGGTCCTGCTTCTGCAAAGATCACTGTCTCAGATTGGTGCCCTACCTTGCACCAAGATCTCTAAGAACAATAGTTTTCAGGAAACTACAAATTGACTATCCCTTACCTGAAATGCCTGGGACTAGACATGTTACAGATTTTGAAGTTTTGCGTATCTTGGAATATTTGCATAGGCTTCCAGTTGAGCATCCTAATCTGAAAATCCAAAATCTGAAATGCTTCTAAATCCAAACGTTTCTCAGCATTTTGTCATGGTGCAAAAATCTCAAAGTTCAAGATTCTGGGGCTCTCCAGATTTTTTATATCTGGATTAGAGATTTTCAACATGTATTTGTACCTCCCTTGCTCTTCTATCTGCCCTTCCATCTACGGGGGACCTGGTAACTTGTTCTGACCAAAAGAATGTGGTAGAAATTACTCTGTCAATTCCAGTCCCAGGCCTCAAAAGATCTGCAAGCTTCTACCTTCACCCTCTTGGGGTCCAGCTGTCAGGTAAAGATACTTAGTCCAGACTACTTAATGGTTGAGGTAGACTCAACCAGCTCCCATCTATTCCATCAACTATTGCTGAGGCACCATTCATGTGAGCAAAGCCATCTAGGATGTTCCAGCCACAGCTGAGTTCCCAAACAAATGCAGCACAGCTGACATCAAAACCATGTCATAAAAGAATTATCTAACCGAGTCCAGTCAATCTGTGGAATTATGAGAAATAATAAATCACCCAGCCACTAAGCATAAAACTTGGTTGTTTTGCAGCAACAGACAACTGGTACACCTTACAGTAATATTTTGCTTAAGTTATTTCAATTAGGCTTCCTTCTGTCATGATAGAGTTCTAACTAGATTACATAAAAGAAACCATTGGCTTAGTCCATTTTGTGCTGTTGTAAGAGAATACTATAGAGTAGGTAATTTATAAATTACAGAAACTTATTCTTCTACAGTTCTGGGATCTGGGAAGCCCAGGATTAAGGTACTGGCATCTTGTATGGGCCTCCTTAAAGGGTCCTCAGATGAGAGAAGGGCAAAAAAGAGCACAAACATGTCCTCTCATGGCAGAAGGGCAAAACAGAGCCAACCTACTCCTGCAAGCCTTATTCCAAACATACGCTAGCCACCTCCCAATACTGTTGCACTGGGAATTAAGTTTCAAAATAAAGTTATGGAGGGGACAAAACATTCAAACCACAGGGACCATACTTTTCATTAATCAATTCAAGAACATTTATTTTCACTCCTAAATTAGGCAATTACATAATTGGTAAGGAGCTTCCAAAAAAAAAAAACCAACAGATCTGTCCTAGAAGTGCAACCAGAGTGCTCCTTGGAAACAAGGATGACTAGACTGCATCTTATATATTTTGGACATATAGTCAGGAAGGCCCAATCCCTGCAGAAGGACATCATGTTTGAGAGAGGGGCAGGTCAATGAAAAAAAGGAAAACCTTCAACCAGATGGATTGTCACAGTGTCTACAACAAAGGACTTAAACATGAAAATGATCATGTGACTGGTACAGTGTTGGGGAATGTTTTGTCCTGTCATACACAGGGTGACTATGAGTTGGACTTGACTTAGAGAGCACCTAAGAACAAGGAGCTGCAGAAAGAGGTGCAAGAACTGATGAAAAATAGACTAATTCAGAGCAACTTTCTTCATAAAGAGAAGCTACTAGAATAACAAAATTCCTATATATGTTCTAGAATGTTCTGGTAGAAAAATGCATTGTATTCTAAATGAGAAGACCTATGTCTGAGACCCAAGGTTCCTATCAATGTAATCTTGGGCCTCAGTTTCTTTGTAATTGGCAACCTCTAGCTATTAGAGTCAGGAGAAGGATGTGGCTATCCACTCCCAAAGCAATCCCGAAGCAATCAACCATTGAAAACCCTATAAGGGTCGCCATGAGTTGAACCCAACTTGACAGCACCTAACAACAACAACAACAGCCATTAGATCAGATAGGTGACCCAACCTACTATTTTCTCTCACACTTAACTTTCTCCCTGACCTGCTCTATATTGTGGCCATCTGCTTGCCAGTAATGAGATTAAGACAGAAACTGGACAGAGATTGGAGTTGTGCTTTGGAAAGGCCTGGCTTGGGTCAACAGACTCAGTCATGTTCTCTGGCCCAGCTTTACTGAGAACCCTCTATAAAGGTTATGAAGATTGGGACCTTGTTTTCTGTGCCAAGAGAGGTAAATCTCCCTCAAATGTTCCAAGGGAAGAAGAGCAATGAGCCAAGTAGAGCTTAGGCCTTCCTGAGGCCTGACTGTAATACTCCCCTGATGTCATCAAAACCTCACAAATATCTTGAATATCATGGGTCTGCTTGTTGCTCTCTTCTTTCAAGTTTTTCTTATGATTATCAATTTTATGATCTAGGATAAACATAGTAACACACAGCCAGGTGTGGTGAGCATGACTATAATCCTCGTAACTTGGGAGGAGGAGGCAGAAGGATCACAGGTTCCAGGCCAGAGGCAGCCCGTGTAATTTAGTGAGATCCTGGCTCAAGGTAAAGAATTTTTTAAAAGGGGCTGGGAGTTCAGCTCAGAAGTACAGCACTTGGAAAAGTATATGCAAGGCCCTGAGTTCAGCAGCCCAGTACTGCCAAAAATAAAAATAAAAATACATAGTAAAATATGTATACTACAGATTTTCTTCTGAACAAAATAGTTTCTCTTGAAAAACATGCAAAGTTGATATGTTTGGAATTCAAAGAGTAGAGTGTATGAAGGCTCAAAGGTTATATAAAGTAAGTTTTATTTTAACAGGTTTTTATGGTAAATATTTATGAACCAGAATATATTTTTTTTCATTATTAAACTCAATTCCATCATTGAGCAAAGGAGTTGCATGTAGAGGTACCAGACTCACTTCTCTAGCTGATGTCAGTGAGAGGCTGCTTCCTCTCTCTGGGGAAGAAGGCAGTAATGAATGATCCTATTCCTTTGACTCCTCCTGAGACTAAAAGACAGAGATCCCATCAGAGCTCAGCCACTGGTATACAAGGGTCATGAAAATTGTTACCTTAAGCCACCTCTCTCCAGAGAAGAAAAATGCCTTAAATTTCTGCCCTGGGGCCATCTTTATCTTTCTCTTCTTTTTAAAAATGCAACAATAAACAGGCACCATTTTCTTTAAATATCCAATGCCAAGGAATACCAATTCAGCCAAACTATTCTAGTGAAATAATAAAAACTGAAAGACAAAAGGCCTATAATTAGTGTACGGATCACTCCAGACGTGATCCTGCAATGTTTGTTAAGAACTGTCTAATGATTTGTTCTTCTATCATGAGAAGAGTGGTTATATGAAATCTACAAATGACCAATGGAACAGAAGCAGCCAGGTTTTCAGAATGCAGGTGCCAAATCATAACAAAAGTTAAGTGGTCTCCATTTTTTTTCCAGTCTGAAAATTTCTAAATTTAATGCCTTTGTTTTCTATAATGCAAATTACCTGTACATTAAAAATTAGTTTAAGCTAAAAATGTTGGGCTTATTTTATCCTCATAAATGAAATAATAAAAGAGGTTTTGGTTTCCACTTGTTATATACAGCATATAACCAATTCTTATCACTTGATCTTAGCCAAAAGTCTACAAAGCAATAATTAATTCCTACCTAGAATACCTGACAAAGAAAATAAATAATCAAGTAATGAATTTTTAAAAATCACCTTGGATGAAATGACAATCTCTTCTTCATCAGCATTTTTGCATTTTTTTCCTGCATCTTGTTCTGTTGATACACTTTCTGGATTTCCTGAAGAAATTAATCGCTTTCTTCCTTGCTGTGTTATGTTTACTGGGATTTTATCTGTGCAAACTCCTTCTTTTTTACCTCCCTGGGTGACATTCTTATCTTAAACACATACAAACACACACATATAAAGAAAAAGAAGAATATTACCTTCTGGATTTTTGAATGTCAGTACCCTACACACACACACACACACACACACACACACACACACACACACACACAAAAGATAAAGCAAGTAAAATCAAAGTTCCATTTATAGTAATGCCAACTTGGAAACACTTGCAAATCTCAAAAAGTATTAAGTACTGCAAAGGCCAGAAGTATTTATTATAGTAATAGAAAGCCATCACATCCATGTTCATTGCAACATTATTCACAATGGCCAAGATAAAGAAGTAGTTTAAGTATCATCAAAAGATGAATGGAGAAATAAAACATGGTGTGTGTATGTATATTTATATATAATATACAACCTTAAAAACAAAGGAAGTTCCATTATAGGCTACAACATCGATGGAACTAGAGGACATTATGCTAAGTGAAATAAGCTAGGCACTTATATGTGGAATCTCAAACAGTTGTTCTAAGAGAAAGAAAAACGTAGTTACCAGAGGCTGACAAGGAGATTTGTTGTTTGTTGTTAGATGTGAGGAGGATATAGGGGGATGGAAAAAGAAATGTTGATCAAAGGGTACAAAGTTTCTGTCAGACTGGCAGAATAAGTTTTAGTGATCTATTGTACTACCTTCCCCATAAGTCTGTCGGCTCCCCATGCTGTGAGGGCTTGAGTGTTGCTTTGATGCTGAAAGCTGTGCCACTAGTATCTCAGATACCAGCAGGGCCACCCATGGTAGACAGGTTTCAGCTGAGCTTTTTAGACTATGACTGACTAGGGAGAAGGACCTGGTAGCCCACTCCTCAAACAATTAGCCATTAAAAACCCACTGAAGAGCAGAAAAGCATTGTCAAATCTAGTGCCAGAGAATGAACTCTCCAAGCTGGAAGGCATTCAAATGACAACTGGGAAAGAGTTGCCTCCTCAAAGTTGAGTCGATATTAATAATGGGAATGGAGTGAAACCCCTGGGATCTCCTCTTGCTTATGTGGCATGACTCAAAATGAGAAGAAACAGTGACCGCAACAATCAGCTCAAACATAAAAAGACTCTGTGCACAGAACAGTGTATACTAGTACTTTTCTCTGTTGTACATATGGTCACTATGAGTCAGACCCAACTGATGGCATCTAATAACAACATTGTACTGCCTGGTGACTATAGGTAATAAGATACACATATTTCAAAATTGCTAAAAGAATAGATTTTTTAAATTCTCTCCACAAAAATCTGGTAAGTTGGTGAGGTGCTAGATATGTTAATTAGCTTGACTAAGTTTTTCTACAATGTATAGATAGACCAAAATATCACATTGTACCCATAAATATACACAATTGTCATTTTGCCAATTAAAATTAAATTAGAATAAGTAAATAAGAAATGCCATAGAACAGCAATGGAAAGATTTTAAAACAATTTACATAGGTTTTGACTAACTTTTGCATATGTATAGGTGTGTTAGAGATGCCTAACATTTCCTTCCTGACCACATTCTCTTAGAAAACCTAGACCTGGAGGAAAAGACTCAAAGTGGACCAGACTGATTCTCTTATCTAAAATTAAGAATTGAGAATCATAGCTTCCCAGTAAGTAGGTTGTAGTGAACATTTAAGGAAAGAAAAGTTAAGCCAACGCTAGAAGTTAGGCAAGCCAAAGCCATATGCAAAGCTTTAGGTAAACAAAAAGTACCAGCCTCTGCTATACAGAAAGAAAAATAAAGAAGAAAGGTCATGTGTCCAGAAAAGCAAAGAACAGAAGGACTGCCTGATCATCCATCTCCCATGAGACCTCATTATGCTTCCTATACTTGAATTTAGAGAAGCATCCTGATTAACCTTAAAAATTCCCCTGTAGCCTGCACGGTGGTGCATTCCTGTAATCCCAGGGGCTGGGGAGGCGGAGGCAGGAGGATCACAAGTTGGAGACCAGAGGTAGTCTGCGTAAGACCCTCTCTCAAAACAGTAAAAAGAAAAAAAAAAGGGCTCGTCGGGCAGCTCAGTGGTCCAGCACTTGCAAAGCATGCAAGGGCGAGGCCCTGGGTTCAAACCCCAGTACCACACACACACACAAAAAGAAACTCCCCTTTAGTTACACTAGCCTGAGCAAGTTCTGTTATTTGCCTGAATAAGACAATTAATAAATATTTTTAAAATCTTGAAATAATGGGAATTACCCAACAGAAGACATAAATCATTGTGCTATTTGTAATATTAGTGAGGTGCACCAGGACAGAGGTCACATCTTTGAATCTTTCACTACAAGTATTGTAAACTTGCCATTTACTTCTTTATTTTTATTTATTTATTTGTTTGTTTGTAAATTTATTTTGTTTCAGTACTAGCGGGTTGAACCCAGGGCCTCATGCATACCAGGCAAGCCCTCCACCAGTGAGCTGCACCCCAGACCTTTTTTTATTTTTTATCTCTTAAATTAATTTTAAATGTTCTTATTGTGCTGGGTTTTTATCTTAGACATGACACCAGGAGGTTCATTTGAAAATCTGTGTTACTATTGTAAATCTAGCACATAAGATCAAAATGCTTGTTAAGCAGAAAAAAATATCACCAGGATGGTGTTTGATAAATGGCACAAAATAATAGCTTATGTTTTAAATTAGACTCCGCGTACACAACTAAAAAATTCTTAGGCTGGCTGAATATAGTGGCACATGTCTGTAATCCCAGCACTCAGGAAGCTGAGGCAGGAGGACTATAAGTTCAAGGACAGCCTGGACTGCATAGTAAGACTCTGTCTCAAAAAGAAACAAAAAAAATCTTAGACTAACCTAATAACATACATAGGTAGCCACTACTCTGTCTCTATTTGTTCAGAACAACTTTTGAATTCTGCTTAATGTTTTCTTGAAAGTCAATTATTAATAGACTAAACCTACCTCCACTGATGACAGGTGCTGAAAGGTTTTGATCATTTAAATTTTCTGATAACATCCAAGCTGGAAGGATTCTTTTCCTCTGGGCAGCATCAGACTGTTGCTTACTGAAGTCTCTACATTCACCTAGGAAAGACTAAAAGGGTATCTGTAAATGAATTTCCAAAGATAACCATGTAACCTTAATGAATTTGTAAAATCATTTACTTTGCCAAAAACTACCACTGAAATAGCCATCTGCAACTGTAGACTGAGACAGTTAAATTTTTAAAAGAAATTTGTTATCTCTATTAGTTGAAAAGTTAGCCTAGTGTGATAATCTCTAGAGCTTAATTTTAAAACAGCAAAAGTAGATCAATGCTCGTAAATTGTTATATTTCCAAGTTCAGTTATTTTTTCTCTGCTTGAAATAACTCAAAGAACATATTATAAGTGGATGAGATCTTAGTTTTCTCACCACACTATTTGTGGAAGTAGTCTGGGACTTGGTTATCTCTGAGCTTCTTTCCAGCTGTGAAGCACCAGTTGTCTTATCAGGTAAATTAATCACATGAGATTTTGGTGTTTCATTCAACATATCATCTTCATCAAGCATTTGACTGTTTCTATAAAATAAAGTAGAAATTTATTTGTTAAGCATTTAACACACTGATGTTGGCAACCATGTCATTGTAAACGGATTCTTCTGAGTATATCTGACTGGGGAGTTGTGCTGCTTTTTCAAACTTAGAGAAAATTTTTAAAAAGCAGAATGTAGTTGGTAGAGCGCTGCGCTGCAGTCTCTGAGGTCCCGAGTTCGATTCCCAGCACTGCAAAAATGGGAGAAGGACCTGGCAATCCACTCCCAAGGCAATTCCGAAACAGTCAGCCATTGAAAACCCTATGAGGGTCGCTATGAGTTGGATACCGACTCGATGGCACGTAACAACAACAGTGTAATAGAATAAAATATATAGACTAGAATATCTTCTTCCTCTTCTGCCATATATATTTCCATAAAATATATTAGTCTTTCCAAATCTTGACCTAGAAACCACAGCAATTTATGACCTGTACGGCAGCCATCTCTCTTAAGGCTTAAGCTACTTACTTATTCAATATTTGCCCTGATAAAATTTAAATCATCACCCTGTATCTAAAGAGGTAATGTCAACTGCAAGGGTATCAGCTAAAGTAGTTAGGCTCTTGGAGAAAAAAATGAATAAAATCCTGAGTTCATGTGGTAGGAGGGTGGCATACCCTAAAACCCTAAAGCAACAGGAGTTCCTATGTTCAGAATCTTCCAGACTATAGAGTGCTATTTTCATCTGCCTGTTCAGTTATATCCTTTAATATATCTTTTTAAATAAACCAGTAATCTACTAAGTAAACTGTTTTCCTGAGTTCTGTGAATCATTCTATAAAATGATAGAACTCAAGGTTTAAAAACCCTAGAAAAGCACAGGACTGTTAAAGCAAGTTTTATTTTCAATTTTATCAATACAAAAAACACAACCTGATATATTTAAGGTATGACAATGGAATTAAAGATATTGTTGTTGTTGTTGTTAGGTGCCGTTGAGTCGGTATCCAACTCATAGTGACCCTCTGTACAACAGGGGAAACACTATTGTCAGTGCTTCTCTGCTGTTCATCGGGTTTTCAATGGCAGATTGATTTTTGGGAGGGGGTTGCCAGGTCCTTCTCCCAAGCCTACAGCTTCTGGTGTTCCCAGGTGGTCTCCCATCCAGGTACTAACCAGGCCTGACCCTGCTTAGCTTCCAAGATCTGATGCGATCAGATGCCACAGGGCTACAGCTGCAGCTAAAGATATTGGTCTTTTATATTAAGGCACTAAAGCTATTGTGAACGGATAGAAGTATAATTAAAATTGATATATATATATATATATATATATATGTTGAGCATCCCTAATCCAAAAATCCTTTCAGGGATGCCTGCATTTCAGATTTCATATTAGGGATGCTCAGCCTATAAACACTATGCATATATTCCAAAGCCTAGAAACCTCTGAAAGCTGTAACGCTTCTGGTCCCAAACATTTTAGACAGGATACTCAACCCATACATAGTTCTTTAAGTCCTCAACTAATGACCATATTGTATGTTACAGAGATATATCTTTACCTAATTTTTGAGAAAATGTGTGTGTGTGTAATTCTACTATGGAAGTTTGTTATAACAACAAAAAATTGTTATTTACATTTCTCATGTCAGCAGGCGGTTAAAAATAATGTGCTTTATCATGTATGATAAAAGAAAATTGGAGAGGAATACTTGTACTTTGAAGTGGCAAGTAATGGGTAGTGAATTTCAATTAACTTAAATACAAATAATTTCCTGACATGACTTTTATTTACTGGTAAAATATTTTAGACATAATTTATATATGCTGAAATGCACTTAACTTAAATGTGGAATTTGATCAGTTTTGAACAAATGCATACACCAGGTAACCTGAACCTTATCAACACAAAGAATATGTCTATCACCACCACACCTTTTACCTCCTCCAGGTTGGCCTTTGATTAAATTTCTATCTGTATAGGTTACTTAGCTTATTATAGAACTTAATATAAATGTGATTATACAATAAGTACTATTTTGTGACTTGCTTCTTTTTTAGTAGATTCCTCAGAACTTTCTAAATACACAATTACGTAATCTGCAAATAAACACAATTTTACTTCTTTCTTTCCAATTTCACATACTGTATTTTTGTCTTGTTCCCTGTGTTAGAGAGTTTTTAATATATCACTATTAAGTATTTTTATAATATACTCTTCCTTCTTTCTCTAGTTTTCTCAGAGGTTATTGTTGGTTTTCTTTAATGACCAATAAGTTTTGAATTTTTTCAAAATTATTTTTGAGCATATATTCACATGATCTTTCTTTTTATCTGCTTTTTTCTTTTTGGCAGTGTTGGAGATCGAACCCAGGGCCTTATGCATGTTGGGGAAACACTCTGCCCTTGAGCATATCCCCAGACAAAATTATATTTCTTTAATCTGTTACACAGAATTACTTTGATTGATTTTTATATGATAAACCAATATTGCATTTCTTGGACAAGCCTCAGTTGGTCAATGGGTATTATCCTTTTCACATACTGCTGGATTTGATTTGTAAATATTTTGTTATGAGGAATATTGATCTGTAGTATTTTCTTCTAAAGCCATGTCTGATTTTGCTATCATGTTACAGAAGCTTCATAAAATGAGTTAGAGAAGTGCATACTCTTCTATTTTTGAAAAAAAAACAATATAATAGAAGGAAGAATTATTTGTTCCTTCTAAGTTTAATAGTATTCATTAGAACTTCCTGGTAAGAAATTCTTAAACTATCAACTCAATTTTTTAATGGGTATATAGAATTCATCAGATTTCTATTTCTTCCTATATTTTCGGCAAGCTGTATTTTTCAAAACATGTAACTATTCATTTAAACTGTCAAATGTATTGGCATGGTTTAAAATAATATTTTTTCATTATTCTTTTGCAGTCTCTAGTAACAATAACTGGGAGAAGGATGTGGCAGTCCACTCCAGAGGCAGTCCTGAAACAATCAGTCATTGAAAACCCTATGAGGGTCTCTATGAGTCGGATACGACTCAACAGCACCTAACAACAGCAACAGGTATCAATAATGATATACTTTCTTCTATTCCTGATATTGATATTTGCATTTCCTTACTTTTTAATTTTTCTTGATAAATCTTACTAAGATTTTACCAATTTTATTAATCTTTTCAAAGAATCAACTTATGTCTTTAGTGATCTTTTTGTCTGCTTTCTATTCACTGACTCTTGGTCTTTTCTATTTCCATTTTTTTGTTGTTGTTTATTTTTTTTTTACTTACTTTGGGATTGACTTTCTCCTTTTGGTATATCTTTTTAGAGTAGAATCATAGGTCATTGGTTTTATACTTTTCTTTCTTATATAAGCATTCAACTACAGATTTCCCCTTAAGAACTACTTTAGCTGCTTATGATTTTTATGTTGTTTTTAGTAGCACTGTGTTCAAAATGTTTTCAAATTTTCCTTGTGACTTTTCTTTGACTCAGGAGTTATTTAGAAATGCTTTAGTTTCAAAATATGTGCAAAATTTTACATATATTAATTATTTCCGATTTAATGCCATCACAATTAGAAATCATACTCTGTATAATTTTGTCCATCTAGTTCTACAGGTCTGGTTTATCCATTCTATAATTTAAAATCTAAAATAAATCAAATAATCTTCTAAAAGACTGGGTCAAAAACCTAGTGTGTGAATTTTTTATACCAGATACTAGTAGATTTAATACCTCATATTTCATTTTGCATATTTTCTGATATGTTTATAATAAAGAAAAGTTATATGAGTGTTGTCTAAGTCAGAAGTTGATTGTTTAGCCAAATTTAGAAAGCTTAAAAATATGAGGGATATGTTGGCAATTTCAAATTATCTATCTTGGTTACTGTTGAATGGAAAATACATTCTGAGATAAAGGTAAGGGATATTACATTTTTGGAGCAATCACTACTGAGGCATAACAAGTTTCCAAAGTTAAATGTTTGGGAGAAAAACACATGAATACATACACATGTGCATGTGCACACAAACACACACACACCCTGCAGCTACTATAGTTAACAACACCATTTAATACTAGAATGGTTTGCACTGAAGTATTTGTGATGGTTTAGTAATAAGATTACAAATATCATTACTTACACTGATTTCACCAGACAAACTTACCTTAAGGTACACTCCATTTCCATTTCAGAATGTGTAGAGAAAACACAGAAAATGTACTTGTCCACTAACAAAGAAAACCTATCTCCAGGATGCAACCAGTGCCATAGATTTGTCTTCATTGGTAAGAGCTGACTTTTCTTGGAAGACTGGTAAAAACATGGATTTGTATGTATCTAACCAATAAAAAATAATACAGTGATGTTATAACTTAAAATTATGACAAAAGTATAACTAAATATTAACTGATTCACAATTCTGATATCAAAATAATTTAAGTATAAATCACACTTAAAAGTTTAATAAGTGTGGCGCTTATAAGTACCATAATTATTATTTATACATAAATGAGGGAAAAAGCTATGCCTTCTATTTTTCCAAAAATACAGGAAAAAAGGAAAGTTATTAACTGGTTAAAAGATTTTTCTGTTTTGCTTGATAGAGACAACTGAACATTAACATAAGAAACATGAAAAATAATTCTCAGTTTGGAAAAACTTAGTTCCCAAACTTTTATATCCAAAATGTACTAATTTGTTTATTCCCCGGCAATGGTAGCTTTTATACCACTTATTTTCTCCTAATAATTTCTTGATGCAGTTTAAAAATGAGAATCTATGAGAAGAGAGATTCTCATCAAACCTCTCAAGCAAACAACAAACACAGCGTTTTTCCTAGCTTCCTTGAAGAAAAATATTATTTTGTTTAAATGAAACTCTCATTATGAAGATCATCATCCATATTCAAATCACAAGTAGTAAATACATCTCAAAGTCAAAATTATTACAGTATCCACTATTTTGAATTCTGTTTGCAACTGACTGTTGCCATATTAGCAAAAATGTTTCAACAAAAGTTTCACAACAAACAAACAAAAAATTCCTATTGAAAGTCACTTTAGAGTAAAACTGAAATTTGCCATTCCTACAGGTAATTTGGGAGAAGGATCTGGCAGCCCACTCCCAAAAACAATCAGCCATTGAAACCCCTATGAATAGCAGAGAAGCACTGACAATAGTGCCGGGCATGGCACAGTGTCAGGTAGTGCTTCATTCTGTTGTACATGGGGTCACTGTAAGTCTGACCTGACTCAAGGGCACCTAACAACATCAGTTAAATAGCTTTTGGTCATCAATATCAATGTTTTTTTTTAAATAAGCTTTACTTTATGACAAAGCAATCTATAGTAATGTAAATCTTTGATTTTTAATAGAATCTTATATAAAGCAACTTCCCATTTCTCCTCCTTCAATTTCAGGTTGTTTTTTCCAGTACTGAGGAATTGAACCCAGGGTTTCAAGCATGCTTTTGCAAGCACTCTACCACTAAGCCTAACCCATTTTTTTACTTTCTACTTTAAGACAGAGTCCTGCTAAACCATGCAGGCTGCCTCTGGCCTCACACATGAGATCCTTCTGCCTCCACCTCCTGAGTTGTTTTTCATAATGTTATCCATAATTTGTTGTGATCTACAACAAATGTGTAAAATGTCTTTGCATAGTCAATAATACATAGATATACCTCTTTCTGGTATTCTCTGTTTTTGTCTGACATCAGCAATGATGTCCCTGGTTCCAAACCCTCTTCTAAATCCAGCTTGATTTTCTGGCAGTTCTGTCTGTATACTGCTGCAGTCATTTTTGAATGATCTTTAGCAAAATTTTACTTGCATATGATATTAATGATATTGTTCAATAATTTCCACATTTGGTTTGGTCACTCTTTCTTGGGAATAGGGACAAATATGGATCTCTTCCAGTCAGTTGTCTTTTGAGTGCCTTCCAACTTGGGGAACTCATTTTTCAGCACTATATTTGGTAATGTTTCTCTGCTATTCATAGAGTTTTCGATGGCTAATTGTTTCGGAGAAGGACCTGGCAATCCATTCCCAAGGCAATCCCGAAACAATCAGCCATTGAAAATCCTATGAGGGTTGCTATGAGTCAGATACTGACTCCACGGCACCTAACAACAACAATTGTTTCGGAAGTGAGTTAGCCATGTCCTTTTCCCTAGTCTGTCTTAGCCTGGAAGCTTAGCTGAAACTTGTCCACCATGGGTGACCCTGCTAGTTATCTATAATACTACTGGAATACTTTTCAGCCTCACAGCAAGACACAAGCCCCTACAGTATAGTGAACTGACAGACACGTAGGGAACTTTGACTCTAAAAGCAGACAAAGGCAAAGTATTGGCAACCCCAAACCCACATCAAATAAAAGATACAAGCTACCTATAGGAAGACATATTGTTTGTGTGGATCTTTTACCATAACCAAGGGATTATAAATGTAAACTTAAGAGTATGCTATAACTTAAGAAATGGCACAAAGGATGCATTACCCCACATGAAACAGAAATAAAATGTAAGTCAATTTTCTATAGTTTTCTATTGTAGTTATCATTAAATATTGAAGAAAGGTTGAAGTGTACTCTCAAAAAACGTTCCATTTTATTCTGTGGGTTTTTTCTTTAATTTAGAAAACTTTTTCTTAAAAAATGAGTTGAGAAAACGCTATTAAATGTTTTTACATATATTGTACAAGTCTACTCAAAACTTCATATGAAGAAGAATCACAACTCAGAAATTTTGTGAAATAGAGAAAACACAATCACCCAAAGGTGTATATTTTAAGGATAAACACCAAAGAGAAAAAAGTTGCAATTTATATATAGTTATAGAACTACTGCCTCAAGTATCCAAGAATAAAAATGAGCAAGATTTTATTAAAATGAAATAAAAGTACTGACAGCTATGAATTCACCCTGAGGCCCTAACTAACCACTGGTAACAAAGTCATTTACAGAGAACATCAGTTTGCCTTTATAATGTATTTTCTCCCTGTGATATTAGACTTCAGATTAAATTTAAATGACACATTAAAAAACTAACATCATCTACTCATGAGCTAATGATCTCATGAGCTAATATCATCATTTCAAGACTCTTTCCAAGAACTGATAGAAAGCTAAAACATTTAAAAGTGAAGTATTAGAGAAAAAAGGCAGAAAGTCATCCAATTTAAAAATACAAATCAATAATTGCTCAAATTGCATTCAACTATCATTGTCAAAACTATTTTTTAAATTTTGTGTTGTGTTTGGATTTCCAGGTTGAAGAAAAGCAGAAAAATACCATTTAAACATATTTTGGGGTATGTGATCCCTTCTGTATGCTCATTCTAACAAAACATTTGTTATATTCATTTATATAATTTTACAAAGCTTTTTAAACTAAAACTTCCCCGTAACATTTCATTAGTTTATGTATAATATATATATATATATACATATATATTATACGCCTGCAGCCATAGCCCTGTGGCATCTGATCCTGTCAGATCTCGGAAGCTAAGCAGGGTCGGGCCTGGTTAGTACCTGGATGGGAGACTACCTGGGAAAACCAGAAGCTGTAGGCTTGGGAGAAGGACCTGGCAACCCCCTCCCAAAAATCCATCTGCCATTGAAAACCCTATGAACAGCAGAGAAGCACTGACAATAGTGTTTCCCCTGTTGTACAGAGGGTCTCTATGAGTCGGATACCGACTCGATGGCACCTAACAACAACAACAACATATATTATACATATGCATATATTTTTATATATATAATATATGTCTATATATTTAAGAGATCAAACAATATGTGACTGACTAGAGGACAGAGAATGATATAAAATCTACATTAAGATAACATGACTGAACCATTAGTCACTTGTCTCAGTCTTATTATTTTCAAGGTTGTAAAACTTTCCTTAACCATTAGTCTGTTTTAGAACTTCTCTAACTTGCTCTAGGGCTGGGATTTAGCTTAGTTGGTAGAGTGCTGCTCTGCAGGCTCTGAGGTCCCGAGTTCAAGTGCCAGTGCCCCCCAAATGGGAGAAGGATGTGGCAATTCACTCCTGAGGCAATCCCGAAAAACAGGCATTGAAAACCCTATGAGGGTCACTATGAGTCGGACATGACTCGACAGCACCTAACAACAACAACAAATCTCTCTAAATTGTACTTTGTAGATTCAACTATAACAAGTAGCTAAATAAATAATGCATTTCAAGTGAGCAGGCATTTTATTGAAACTATATTAATACAACCAAGAAATCAAGCATTACAAAGATCAAAAGTTCTATACATACGTATACTGCTAATTGTAAGATGTAACTTTCCTTTCAAGTAAAATAAGGTAAATACAGTAATTGTTGGCATAAAGTTTGAAATTCAATAATTTCAAAAATACTAAATTCTAGTATTAGAGAAATACATTTTTTCATGTTTTCCAGGGTTTGGTAATTTGCATTTCAGAATGAACTGTAGTACATTATACTAACCTTTACATCTTCATGTCATAAATGTTCCATAATAAATTTTAAAGGCATAATACAAATAAATAAGATATTACGTGTGGACCCTCCATCACATTTAAGAAAAAAGAATGCTACCATTATGTTTGAAATCCCCTATGAGTCTTCACCTGTCCTATTCACTTCCCAATTTCCTCAGAGGTATCATCTTGATTTTTGTCTATCAGTTTCTTGCTTTTTCTACAGTTTTATAGTATCTTTATGACTCTCTGTTGCTTATTATGTAGGATTTTCAAGTTTACATAGTCATACTCTATTCTTCTGATGCTTGCTTTAATCATTCAATATTACGTTCCTGATATTAATCCTCATTTTTTCATGTTTTCACCATAATTTATTTTCACTATATAGTTGTTGTTAGGTGCTATGGAGTCAGGTCAGGCTCACAGTAACTCCACGTATAACAGAATGAAACAATCCCTGACACTGTGTCATACCCAGCACTATGTCAGTGCTTTTTTCCTATTCATAGGGTTTTCAATGGCTGACTGTTTCCAGAGTGGATTGCCAGGTCATTTTCCCTAGCCTGCAGCATCTGGTATTCTTAGGGGGTCTCCTGCTCAAGGACTAGCCAGGCAGACCATGCTTAGCTTCCGAGATTAGCTAGGATCAGATGCCAGGGTGCTATGGCTGCAGACTCACTATAGAGTATATCTCATTATATACATATATCACAATATATTTATCAATTCTACAGTCAATGCAAATTTATGTTATTTTTACTATTTTTGCTATTCAGCTTTACTATATGATATTGTTACGCAAGTTCTTATATATTTGTCTTATTGTGAAAAGTCAGGGTTGGCCGGACATGGTGGCATACATCTGTAATCCCAGCAACTTGAGAGACAGAGGCAGGAGGATCACAAATTCAAGGCCAGAGAAGCCTGTGTAATTTAGTGAGACACTGGCTCAAGATAAAAATTAAAGAATGAGCTGGGGGTGCTGCCCAGTAGCAGAACACTTGCAAGGTATGCAAGTTATGTGCAAGACCCCAGGTTCAACCCCAACCACTGCAAAAAAAAAAAAAAAAGGCTTGTAGGAAACACATTTTCATCTTTAAAAAATGTCAAACTATTTTCCGAAGTGTTATGCCGTCTAAGCTCCCACCTACAGTTTATAACTAACTATTCTAATTTTCCACATCATCACTAAAACATAAAATTGCTGAACTTTTTTCATTTTTGCCAGTCTGCTGGATGTGAAATGATATCGTACGGTGGGCTCCTTTGTATTTGCATATCATTTCATGTTGATTAGTCAGTCAGGTTTCTACTTCTGCAATGTGCATCTCGTCTTCAGCCTATTTTTCTGTTGGAATATTTATCTTTTTCTCATTGATTAAAGGCATTTGTCATATGTTTTGGATCTCACTCCTTTATCAATTACATGTGTTTTAAATATTTTATCCCTATTTTATTTTTAATTTTCATTACAATGTCTTTTGATAAACAGGTTATTAATTTTTATGTAATTGGCTTTTTCAATCTCTCTTCCATGGTTTCTTTTTACATTTTGTTTTAAAACCACTGAGGGTCTATAAATAACAATGGTATACTTTATATTTCAAAAAGGTAGAAAAAAGGAATTTGAAAGTTTTTAACCATAGAGAAATGACAAATGTTTGAGGAGATAAGTATGTTTAAATTGATTCAAACATTAAATAATGTACACATGTATCAAAACATTACGTTATCCCACTAATATATATAATTTTTATGTTTTTATGTATTAGTCAAAAATAAATTGATAAAAAGAAAAAAGAAAACTGTTTCTTACTCTAAAATCATAAGAAGTTTTGCCTATATTATCTCCTAACAATTTTACAGTTTTGACTTTCACATTTAATCCACTTAGAATTGATTTTTAGGTATAGTTTTTGGTAGGGGTCTAATTTTTTTTCAAACCAATAACAAATTATTCCATTACTATTTATTGATTTTAAAAAAAGCCTCCTCACTAACATATAATACCATATATGGTCCAAATCAAATTTCCACATATATATGCCTTAATCTAAAGTTGCTTTTATTTCTAAAATTTCATTCAACTGAAAGCACTAAAACTCTTTTTTCTGTTTTTGTTTTATTTTGCAATACAAGGGGGCTTCACACAGGACTTCACACATACTTTGCAAGTACTCTACCACTGAGTTGCACACCCAGCCCCTTTTTATTTTTTATGTTGAGACAGGGTCTTGCTACGTTACTCAGGCTGCCTCTGGCCTGGAACTTGTGATCCTCCTGCCTTCACTTCCTGAGTCACTGAATTACAGACATGTGCTACTGCACCCAGCAAAGTCATTCCTTCTAGTCTCTTTTGTGTTGTTGCAGTACTGGGGGGTTGAACCCAGGGTCTCCTGCATACTAGGCCAGTGCTCCACCACTGAACTTCACCCTCAGCCCACTAAAACTTAAAATAAATCAGCAGTTTTAACTCCAAGAATAAAAACAAACAAAACAAAAAACAACAACTACAACAAAAAACACTGAATGGGAATAGAATTCTGATATGGGAAACTATATAATGAAAAAAAAAAAACTACACAGGGTTCAAAGACTCTGGATTCTAATGCCCATTCATAATTTGCTGACTAGGTAGGATTAGACATTCTCCAGAAGACCTGGACATTCCAATGTGTCAAAAACAATGGTTCCAAGAAAAGGGTTGAAACTGCTCAACTTTCTAAAGGTAATATTTACTGGAAAGTTCATAAAAATTATACTAAACAAAACTTAAAAAAACACACAACAAAGTTATACTTTAGACACTTTATCTTGCCAAATTTTAGTTGTCTATCTATAATCTGGGCTGCAATTTAGCTCAGTTGGTAGAGCGCTGCGCTGCAGTCTCTGAGGTCCTGAGTTCAATTCCCAGCACCATAAAAATGGGAGAAGGGCCTGGCAATCCACTCCCAAGGCAATCCCAAAACAGTCAGTCATTGAAAACCCTATGAGGGTCGCTATGAGTCAGATACGGACTCGACGGCACCTAACAACAACAACAATCTATAATCTGTACAATCCTTCACTATTGCCACTTGAGGCTTGAATTTTTTCTTCAATTCCTTAAACTTGAGAAAAACAGCATGCTCTTCTCTTTTGGTTTTCTATCTCCAGCTCTTTGCACATGTCATTATAACATTTGATTTTGTCTTCTTGAGCTGCCCTTTAAAAATCTTCTTTTTAGATCCTTAACTTTACCATATTTTCTTTTATGTTAGCTGTTCAATGTCAAGGGCAAGTTTCAGAGTCTTTTTTGACATGTAACTTGGTCTTCTCTTTTTTTCCTATCTTTAATAACCTTTTGCTTTCCTCATGAATGTTTTTGATGTTGTGCCACAGCTCTTCTCATCTTCTATTGTTAGTGACTAATGCATTAAACCCGTTCCTCAGATGGTCTCTGAACTCCGGTGGGATATACTCAAGGAAGGTTATACCTTGGCTCTGGTATACTTATTCTAATTTTCTTCCATTTCAGTTTGAACATGCATATGAGTAACTTATGGTCTGACCCACATCAGTACCTAGTCTTGTTCTGACATTTGATATTGAGGTTTTCCATATTCTCTTTCCACAAATGTAGTCAATTTGGTTCCTGTATGTTTCATCTGGTGAATTCCATGTGTACAGTCCCATTTATGTTGGTGAAAAAATGTATTTGCAATGAAAAGGTCATTGGTCTGAAAAAATTCTATCACGAGATCTCCCACTTTGTTTCTGTCATGAAGGCCATATTTTTTGACTACTGAGCCTTCTTCTTTGTTTCTAGCTTTTGCATTCCAGTCACCAGTAATTATCAGTACATCGTGACTGCATGTTCAATCTATTTCAGATTACACGAGTTGGTAAAAATCTTCCCTATCTTCATTTGTGGCTTAGTGGTGGGTACATAAATTTGAATAATATTTATATTAACTGGCCTTCCTTGTAGGTGTATGGATATTATTCTATCACTGATAGTATGGTACTTCAGGACAGATCTTGAGACGTCTATGTGATGATGAATACATCCCCATTTCTCTTTGTCATTCCCAGTGTAGTAGACCATGTGATTATCTGATTCAAAATGGCTCATGCCAGTCCATTTTAGCTAACTGGTGCCTAGAATGTTGACACATATGTGCTCCATTTCCCTTTTGATGATTTCTAATTTAAGAAGAATGCAGAACCATGCTTGGAGGAAGACTCATTCACAAACTACGTTATGCAAATGACACAACTCTGCTGGCTAAAAGTGAAGAGGATTTGAAATATTTTCTAATGATGATCAAAGAACACAGCTTTCATTATGGATTGTGCCTCAACATCAACAAAACAGAAATCCTTGCACCTGGGTCAGTAAGCAATTTCATGATAAATGGGGAAAAGATTGAAGTTATCCAAGATTTTGCTTTCCTTGGTTCTACAATCAACACCCAGGAAAGCAGCAGTAAAGAAATCTTTGATGCATTACATTGGAAAAAGTTGTTTCAAAAGACCTCTTTAAAGTTGAAAGGTAAAGATGTCACATTGAAGATGAAGGTGTGCCTGACTCATGCCATGGTATTTTCAGTCGCGTCATATGGTTGTGAAAGCTGGACACTGAATAAGGGAGACAGAAGAATTGATGCTTTTGAATTATGGTGCTGGAGACAAATATCGAATATATAATGGACTGCTAAAAGAACCAAGAGATCTGTCTAGAAGAAGTGCAATCAGATTGCTCCTTGATGGCAAGGATGGCTAAACTGTGTCTTATGTATTTAAGGACAGGTAGTCAGGAGGGAAGAATTCCTGGAAAAGGACAGCCTGTCTGGGAGAGTGGCAGGTCAATGAAAAAAGGAAAACCATCAACTAGATGGACTGACATAGCATATGCAACAGAGAGCTTAAACATAAATAAGATCATGTGCCTGGCACAGAATCAGAGAGTATTTTGTTCTGCTACCCGTAGGGTCACTATGAGTCATACCCAACTTGATGGCACCTAACAACAACAACATCTATAATCTTAGAGAAATTTTTATTGTAGTTTCCAACATTCTATCTACTATAGTTTCATGTTTAAAATATGTGTATAGCTGGGTGCTGTTGTGCATGCCTATAACCCCAGTCATACATAATTGTCTTATGACCTGAGTACAATATAATTAAAGCCTCAATAATGGTGAAGAATATTTCAAAGAGGAGCCTCCTTTTAATTGAACACTGCTAAAATCACACACAGAAAATTACCCACTAAATACTGGTAAAATTTATCTCAAGCAAGGCACAGAAACATATGTCTGTAATCCCACCAACTCAGGAGGTGAAGGCAGGAGGATCACAAGTTCAAGGCAAGAGTGAGACACTGTCTTAAGATAAAAAATAAAAAGGAAGCTAGGTGTGCAGCTCAGTGGTAGAGTACTTGGAATGTATGTAATAAGGCTCTTGGTTTAGCCTTCAAGTACCATAAAAAAAAAAAAAAAGAAAACGAAAAGAAAAAAAAAGAAAAATTTAACTCAAAGAGAAGATTTTTATTTATAAAATCACCTTTAGGCATATTTATTTTAGATACAGAACTACAAAATATATATGGATACTTTTTATCAAAGAACAGACACAACTTCTACTAAGCACCTTTAATTAGTTTTTAAAATATAAATGCCCTTGATTAACACTGAGAAAATGTGTAAATAAGTTTAAAATATTCATGTATTAGTAAATATGAGGATCTTTTAATGATTTATTTTTGATATATAAAAATTTAACACCATCTAAATTGTGTTATAAGAGGGGCTATTCTTAGCATTGAGTAAAAGTATGAA